>LZPO01055375.1:0-31939 GCA_001675575.1 Neotoma lepida
AAACAGCAGTTAAAACCTGTAGTGTAGCTATATCTGTGTGGAAAATATGTGAAAGGAATTAGAGATATATATCAATACAACCTGAAGAGTCTATGGCAGCATCCTTTTTTCACAGATGCAGAAACTAATATTAGGGGAAAGTATGTAGCTTTTCCAGAGTTTGATAGCAAGTAGAAAGTGGACTCCAGGCTTGCACATCTGGCAGTGTTTTCCGTCTGTGAGTTTTAGGGAATTAGTACATGTAACAATTCATAGTAGGTGTGATAATGTTTGAGTAGATGATAGTGTATGATGCAGAGGGGACCAAAAGAGTCAATTATGTTAAAGGAGGAGAGAAAATGTTGTTAGGAAAATGTTTTTGAAGATGATGCTTGACTTGAGTATTGAAAGGAACAGAGGTCCTTTACTGGCTTCGCAAAGGTAAAAGTGCCATTGCAGGTAGAGGAGCAATGTAAGTAAATACAATACAACATTATATTCAGGGAAGTAAAGTACATTTTTAAGGTGCAGTAGGACCAATGGGTATGGGAAGACTGCATTGTGATGAGTTTTAAAGACAGATTTTTCTCTTTGTTTTTTTACTTGTTTATTTTGAGATGGGGGTCTCATGTAGCTCAGGCTGGTGTGAAACTCGCTGTGTATAAGATGGCTGTGAACTCCTGGTCCTTCTGCCTCACTACCCAGTTGCTGGTATCATCACACCTGCTCTTAATTCCACAGTGGTTCTTTCATGCTTGTCTTCCATCATTTGTTTCTCTGTTATTCAAGATACTATTAATTCCTAATTCTTTTTTAATCAGAACCTTTTCAGTTGCATTATAGTTAGTGATGTCTGTTTAGAGAGACTAGAATATGGTGGCGTTATGGCAATACCTACAAAGGTTCAGTTTAGTATCTGATGTGTATTTGGTACTTACTGAGCACTATTTTTAGAAAAGAGTTTTATGATTTCATAGTGTAGTAGTTAAATAACTTGGCCACTATTTCTTTTTGTAAGAGAGTTGGGCCTAATGGAATTTTACACTTTTCATTTTGCTGCAAGGCTCTTCTTATATTTTGCTTTATTGGTCTCTTGTAGCCAAAAGCCATCCTAGTTGCAAAAATCAAGAGAATAAAAGAATAAGTGAAGAATTCATTAAGTACCTCATCATGCTTTCTCTAGTAACTGTTATAACATTTAATAGTTTTCTGCACCCTTGTTTTTCTGAATTTTGCTTCCCCATTAGAATTTTAGACTGTTGTACTACTACACTTGTGTGGGAAGAAAATTATTTCTTGCATTCCTTACTATGTGCTCTGTCCTGAGATGCTTGTCTCACACAGTTTCATGGTAAGCTTCATAATACCATGAAGTATAGGTACTCTCTGTAGAAATGAAGACAATGAGGCTCTCAATGGGCCATTTGAGTAGGGTCTCTTAGCCAGGTAAGAGGGTAATCTTGAGATTTAAGTACAGATACTCAAAGTNTGATTTTCTTGTCATTGCATCCAAAGACAGATACTATGTCAGAAACTCTATATTACACTTACTCTTTTAAGCATTCTTTTAAAGTATTTTGTATTTATTATTATAATGCACACTTTGAAAATTATGTGGTACATGATCATTTCCAGAGTGTTGCTCTCTGGTAGCTAATTGTGACTTTGTGTCTGAGGTTCGTTTTGATACTTAGGCACTACATTGTTTCTGAGAGCTGAAGAACAAGTAACTACTTTCTTATCTGTGATAGAGTTATGAGTCACAGAGACCACCATTTCCATAGCATTAGCAGTCTTGTTTGTGGCTGATAATATTCAGCAAGGTGCACTAGTTTATGTATAAGTATACTCGTTTATGTAGCAGAATAGACTTCTAGAAGTTGAGAAGATATTTGTTATTATGTCTTCATTCACATCTTGGTCTTGACTCACTCAAACATAGAATTCATGTATCTGTGTAAAACAAGGCATATAATTTGCCAGGTGAAAATTCAGGTAAGTTAAGTTCTTCTTTCAGACTGAAAATTAAAATAATTTAAACCCATTGTAAGATTAAGCTTATGTTGTAAGATCAACTCTGAAATATTGCCTGCATTTCTGATATAACTGGTTCTCATATCTCACATGGTGTGATTGTGGTATGATAATATGGTTTTGGTTGTATTGTTTCCATAACCTTTCTAGGTAACTGGTTGATTGAGTCAGATTTAGAGGAAAATGTTTCATGAGGTCAAAGGCTAGGTTGGTAGGTTTATTTCATGGACAGCAAACACATTTTTCTTGTTTCATAACCACAATTTTCTTCCTGTTACTCCACCAATCATGTTGATCAGTCTTGAGCTGCTCTCTGTGTAAGGACTTTGATGAAGGAGGTGGATTTAGTTATGGCAAGAAACTACCAATACCAGAAGAATTGCCACTTATACTCCATTACTAAAAGTGTGTATAGACTGATAAATCCAGATGGTATTTAAAGAGTAATAATGGAAGAAAATTTGACTATGTTGTGGATGAAAACTAAGGATGTTCTTAGGGTTGGCCAGTGTTGAATAGTGGTAACAAAATTTTAGNAATCGACTTGATCTTTTGAGAAAATAAGAAAAACCAAATTCAAGATAACTCTTCAAGGCTATAGCTACTACATTGTTACAAAATTTGGCTTATAATTCAGATTTTATAAACTCTAGAGCTGGAAGCAGCAAGATTAGAAGTTCAAGGTCACCTTCTGTTACTTATCACCCTCTGCTACTAGTTTGTGGCTACCCTGTCTTAAGACAGTAAAAAAAGAAACTCAGAGTTCATACTTATACTCTATGTTAATTCTTTGTGTGTCATATTAGATGTGCTGACTAGTTTTTTATCAGCTTGACACAAGCTAGGGGCATCTGAGAGAAGGAAACCTCAATTGAGGAAACACCTCCATAAGATATGATTGCAGGCAAACCTTTAGGGTATTTTCTTGATCAGTGGTTGATGGAGGAGGGCCCAGTCCATTGGGATGGTGCCATCCCTGGACTGGCGGTCCTGGGTTCTATAAGAAAGCAGGCTGAGTAAGCCATGGGGAGCAAGCCCTGAGGAGCAAGCCCTGAGGAGCAAGCCAGTAAGCAGCATTCCTCCATCATCATGCCTCTGCATCAGCTCCTGGCTCCCAGGTTTCTGCCTTGTCTGAGTTCCTGTCCTGACTGCTTCAGTGATGACCAGTGATAAGGAAACATAAGCCAAATAAGCCCTTTCCTCTTCAAGGTGCTTTGGTCATAGTGTTTCATCACAGCAATAGTAACCCTAAGATGTTAAGTATGCACTATACTAACATTTTTGGAAATAAAAAAAAAAAGATGGGTAAGACTTACTTTTGTATTAGAGAAATTGAATGAATCCTTCAGTAGACAGGTATGTAGAAAACTACACATAAAAATTTTCTCCCATGGATGTGGTAAGGTGGCTCACTGAAGAAAAGTTAGGGTTAGGATTAGGAGCCTGATGACCTGAGTTTGACCTTAGAACTCATGTAAAGGTGGAAGGAGAGAACTGACTCTACAGAGTTGTCCTCTAGCCCCTACCTGCACTTGGTGGAAGAGCACCCCATACTTCCCAACAATAATGTTTTTGAAGTGTCACTATTTATTGAGTTTATAGTAATTATTAAGCCTTTTCTTTCTCACTTATGCACTTATTCATTCATTGTTTGTTGAATGTCTGTAATGTGCTAGGTTTTCTTGTTGCTTTAAGGAATACAGCAGTGAACAAAACAGACCCAGTTCTCACTCCAGTGGAATATCTGAATGGTGAAAGATAAAACTATGTCCTGTGTTAATGTGATGAAAAATAAAGCATGATAGGAAGGAGAGAGAGTAATAGACTACACTATATAGTCCACTAAGGAGTGGACTATAAAGAATGTCTTCTGATGAAGGAGCTCTTGAGCAGAAATTTAAGGATTTACCCATCTTCCCTATCCCTCCTTTCTCTGGTGGAGAGTGAACATGGGGCCTCATGCATGCTAGGAAAGTGCACAGTGATAAACTTCTACTTTGTTCTTTATGCTTCTTAAAGGTAGAATACTCATAGATTAGGTGGCATACACTTAGATATACAATGCAATTAAATCATGGTTTTCATGTAACATTCTTTTTATGAGACTCAGACTAATGATTTAAATAATTCTTGTAAATATTAAGTGATTTTAATGAAGGTGCTTTGTAGCACACAAATTCCTAAATAAAATATCCAGTCATATTAGTTTTTTTAAAAAAACTATTTTCAGTCATATTAGAAGATTTATTTCTGTAACAAATTACTGAAATGAGTTTGGCTGTTTATTGAATAAAAAGAAAATGTTTCTTCCTGTCTTAATGGTTTTTCACTCTAAGAAGTTTCTGGATTCTCTGAGATGTGAGTAGCATTTTAGTACTTTAGCTAAAGCCATAAAGTGCCTAGTTTATAAAAAAGGTACAAGATGCTTGTGTAGAGTTATTCCACATTAGTTATTTTACCGTCTTTCAGTATTACACAACATGATACTGTATCCCCAAAACGTAAAGCTAACAAACTAGTGTCCACTCAGTGAAGGAAGTTACTTGACAGGAAGATACTTGCTTGTTCCCCACTTCCTGTTAGCACCATTCACAGGTGGCTTTGGAAGGATGATTTACTGACACCCCATGGAACTCCTCCCATCCATATCTTCCTGGGAAGTGTTTCCTGAAAACATGCTTTGTTCTCATAGTGTTTCAGCTTTGCTTTTGGAGTGCTTTCACTTGACTCTTAGACTTATTGTCCATTATAAGTTGGTTGTCTGGTGCCTGTTCCTTTATACTATGACATTTGTCAATCATCAGTGACCAAGGCATTCAGGTCATAAACCTAACTCACACATATCACCATTTGTGCTTCTTCTACCAGCCTGAACCTTTTCTCTTTATACATACAACTGCCTTCTTGGCATCCACTTGGATATCTCAATAGACATCTCACATGTAGCCTTCCCGAGCTCCTTGGCATCCTCTGTATAACACAACTGTTCAGCTAATGGCGTTTCCATCATGCAGGTGCTCAATTCAGACCACTAGAAATAATCTTGGTTCCTTCTTTCTTGTCTCCCACTTTGTTTGCTTGGAAATCCTGCTGCTATACTGTCAAACTACATTCAGAACTGAATAACTTTTCACCACCTGCACTGCTGCTGCTGTGTTAGTCCCAGATTGTTTCAGTAAACTCTGTTTATGCTCCTGTTCTTACAGTATTTTCAAGTTAACAAGTTGGAACAATCCTGCTAAAATAGAATCAGACCAGGTCAGTCCTTTTCTTAAAACCATTTATTGCTTCCCTAATCCCATTAAAAATACAACCAAAGCCTGAATAAGGCCATGCAAGGACTTCCATAATCTGGCATCTTTTTACCTCATTGACTACAACGTAATTACTCTTTACTTTCCTGATGCAGCCTAGCTTCTGCATTCACACTGTTGCCCAAGCCTTTGGCACTGGCTCACATCCCAGTCCTCTGTATTTACTTTTTGTTCCCTGTGGAATCCTTTCTGGCAGTTTTCTTTATCTTGTTTGTTGAATACTGCAGGAGGGCACTCTTAGGCTACAGTCTGGTCTAGAGCTCCTTTCCCCTGATGCTCAGTGTGCCCCTACTCTATGCTTATCTTCTCCTTTTATCTTCAAACTATGTAAAGTTTATTATGGTCTTCTATGTTTTCTCCTCTAAAACTTAAATACTACTCTGACAGAATTCTGATTTTGGTGGTGTGGGGGTCAAATCCAGGGCCAGAGCTAGGCACATGCTGTACCACTGAGGTACAAACCCCAGCCCAGGACAAGATTTTTATCTGTTTACTGCTAATATCCTTTGGTGCTTAAAATGATACGTGTCTATAGTTGTTACTCAGTAACAAAAATATTTATTGGATGTATTGATAGTATGTATTTCANGTCATTAGTCACTGTGTCAAAGTGAACAGGTTAGGATTAATCCAGTAGGGTAAGACAAATGGCACAGACATGCTGAAAGGTATAATGTTGATATTGTAATGCAATTTTTGGAACAATACCTGAAGTTACTGTCTATGCTAGAATTTAGTTTTTGAGAGTGAACAGGTAAGGAATAGAAACTGCACAAAAGTCAGCACAGGCCTGTAAACCAACAGAACTGGAGAATATAAAACAAAACTGTACAACGAAAATAAGCTTATTAACCTTTTACTCCAACTAAAAGATTGATTCTAAACCTTCAAATATATAGGTTTGTAAAACTAAAAATTTTTTTGGTATGTGTACATGTGAGTACTTGTTCTTGCTCTTGTGTGTTTTTGTGTGATTAGAACTACAGTTTTCCTTTGTGAAGTTACTAGTAAATCTAGGGGAAAATAAATAATAATAATAAAAATCTAAGAAAGTAAGAAGGCAAAAATATTTGTGATAATCCAAAATGGCACCCAGTGGTCCTTATTCCCTGGTGAACAATCCCATTCTCTCCCAGAGTATGCAGAACTGCTGTATTTCCTTTTATTTGTTTCAGGGTTTTTTTTTTTTATTTTTTGGGAGGAGGTTGTTTTAAGACAAGTAAATACAGGTTTTCTCTAAATTTCTCATTGCAGGAAGATTTTTAAACATGGATGCTTTTGAAGTATTTTTAAAGTTGGCTGTAGTTGTCTTTGTCAGCTTCCTGGCTTCTTACAGTTTTCCAGTGTTATTTATTTATGTATTTATTGTCTCATAAGTGATCCCAGAATTAAGTTGTTATTAAACAATGAACATTTATTTCAAATATTGTGACTCAGGAATCCAAGAGCAGTTGTAGTTAACATTAAGGGGGGGTATACTACTGTCAACTCCATTGAAAATTTGATTGGCTGGAGAGGAGAGATCCTCTTCAACTTCATTTAGTACTCCACCTCAGTGTTTGCCTGGTACACCTCTCTGCAAGGCTACCTAGAGGAGGGCCATCTTAGAGACTGACCTGTGAGAGAGTAATGTAAACAAGACCTAATCTCAAAAGAGGTCACCATCCTTTTGCCATTTTCTCTTTATGGGTAGTGAGCTAGGCATGGTGGTGCATGCTTACAGTCTAGGAGCTGAGGCAGAAAGATCAAGGGTTTCAGAACAACCTGGGCACTGTGTTAAAACCAAACCTACACCTCCTGCCCCCACAGCAAAAGTAACAAAAGGAAATGCGGAAGTTTTGCACACTCTGGGAGAGAAGGGATTGTTCACCAGGGAATAATGACCGACCACTGGGTACCATTTTAGATCGTCCTCACAGATACTTCTGATTTTTTAATTTTTATTTTTATTTAAATTATGTGTTTCTGTTTGTACCTTTTTTGTGGGTATGTGTATGTGTGAGTGCAGGTGCCTGCAGAGTCCAGAAGTGAATTCTCTGGAGCTGGAGTTACAGATGGTTCTGGACTCAGGTGCTCTCTACAACTGAGCCTTCTCTCCTTCCATGATTCACAAATACTTTAATCTTTCACCCCTTCTAATCTCCTTCCTCAAGCTTGCTGTTTTATTAGGGACCTGAGTACAATGAGTTCATTGTCAGCAGAGCTGTATCCTGTGAAACTGAAATCTGTTCATAGAAGAATAAGCATGGATTGGCATCTGAAGAAAAATAGACACTAGAACATGATATCCAGAACTGCTCAACAGCTGTCACTTTAGGAAAGTGACAGGTAGGAGAATTTCTCCAAGGAGATGACAGAAGCTTGAAGCAAACAGCTCACCTTGTTGGGTCACTGTGCCCAGAAACAATGTAATCAGTGGGAAATTTTTAGTTTGGTATGTGAAGTGCAGGATAGCTGAGAGCTGCGTACCCACTAAGGGAGGCCTGAGTGATACTGTAGGTTAAAAGAGTTTCCAGATAGAGGTCTGCAGCCTTTTTCCTGTTGATGTTCATTTTAACTTCTTCATTAAAGAACTGAATCTTCCTCTTGATATGGTAGAACATGGGAGGCTGAAGGAGGAGGACTGTGGGATTGAGGCCAGCCTGGGTTACTTAGTGAGGCTCTGTTGGGGTTGGGAGGTATGGAATGTCATCTGATTTCCTAAAGGACGAGTAGCTATAGATTATGCTTGTCTTTAGCAAGTCCTAAGAAAATTATGTCTAACTTAAAACTTATCCTTGGGGGATTTATCTGAAAATAACTGTTTCTCTTTTCTTTTTATTTTTACTGTTGGGTTAAAAATGCTTTATTGTTGTCTTTGTAGAAACTTTTTGTATCAGGCTTGTCATATAATAAGAACCAAGTAAAGATTCTCCTTTTTTGTATAAGACTAAATCGGTAGAGAGTGCTCTGATGGCATCATAGCTAATGTCTGTTAGAGTGTGAGTGGTAAGTAGTTTTAAAGCTTTAAATTTAAAAGGATGAATGCTCAGTGCTCTTAGTTTTCTGAACAAGCTTTACTGCTCCAAATTCCTACCTTGAATTGGAATCAAAGGAATTTTTGGCTTGAGTCCTTGCAAAGCAACACTGTGATTCTGTTTTCTCTTCCTACCTTCACTTCCCCAAGTTAAACAAGTATTTGGTATTGCCTAAGCCAAAATTCTTTTGGTATAGAGAAAGAAATGTCTTATAAATTATGATGATTGACACTAATGTGCATATGCTTCCTACTCACAGACTAACGCTGTTTCTCTTGTCCTATTGTCTCACTGCTGCTTCTGTCTGGTGTTTGCTTCTTCCTGGTTTGGATTGTGTTTGTTTGCTGCTCAATTCCTCTGCATGAAAAGCTTCTTGGTGATAGCAAAGATGTCCTTGGGCCATCAAGTAAGTAGCTAAAGTTGGAATGTCATGTTTTGAGGGCACGATAACATTTTGGTGTTACTTATAACTGACAAGAATATTTCAATTTTGAGTGTAGAAATGCTCCATGCCCACTGTTCGTCTGTTGCAGTTGTCCACAGGAGAGCCATGGACAGAATCTGTACTGACAGCACAAGCATCTAGAGCAGTAGTTCTCAACCTGTGGGTTGCGACCCCCTGGGGTCAAATGACTTTTCACAGGGGTCAGCTAAAGCCATCAGAAAACACAGATATTTACATTCTGACTCATAACAATAGCAAAAGTACAGTTATGAAGTAGCAACAAAAATAATTTTATGGATGGGGGTTGCCACAACATGAGGAACTGTATTAAGGGGTGGCAACATTCGGAAGGTTGAGAACCAATGATCCAGAGAATGATTTATTATTTAGGACCTCCTTCTTACAAGACTCTTGTACGGTCATCACAGGTATAAAGAGACCATATAAGGAATTCACTACCTCGTCAAACTGAGAAATAGTGTTTTAGTTTGTAGAATTTTAGTATAATTTGTGATTTTTGTTTGCTATTTTGAAAATATGTTTTATCTTAGAGACCTAGATGATTAGCCTTTAAAATAAAATTATATTCAGTTTACTGTAACAAATTTTTCTGGTTTTGTGTTTGTTTTCTGAATAGGGTTGCACATCATAGGAGCATTTGAATAAGCACAACAAATAAAACACGACACTGCAGAATTGTTTTAGTCCATCTAACACTGACAGAAGCAGTTGTTACATTAAAAAAATTATAGCAACACTGAACTGTAAAGAAACTTCTAGATCAGTTAATAAAATACTAATTTTACAAATGAAAAGTCTAAAGCTAAAAGCTTAAATATCCAGGAAGCTACAGTTGGCTACTCATCCACTATATACTACTGTTACTGATAATAAAAAGTAAGAGCAAAGTATTGTTGGTTGAAATCTGGTCTATCAAATAATTAAAGTTTTATTCAATCATAAATTGAACAGAGGTTTTGATTTTGTTGAGTAGCACCATAGTAAACTGGTTTACAAGTCTTAGTATTTATGTCTAATAGTCACCTCACTGTTGCAAGCCATCTTTGTGCTTTGGGTTCAAAGAAAGGAACTGCACAAGATAATGCAAAAGGTCTTTATAATGAGATTCTTTTGCTGTTGTTATTCTAAAGACAGGGTAATTGGTGGCTTGAATATGATTACATACATTATGTCATAGTGAAACCCATTCTTTTCCATAGTTAATATATTTTAATAAAAAGTAGACTATATATAATTTTTGGCCTATGGTAGTTTTTTTCTCAAATACTGGTTAGAAAGCATATTTAATTTTCTTTATAAAATGATAATTTAAAGTAATACACTAATTTTTTAAAATTGCAACAGTTCTTACTATTTAAAATATGTTGCATATTACATAGCAATAGTATCAGATAGTAGAAAATTTAAAAGTAGAGCATAAATCTTTTCTTACCCAGTTTTTTATTTTGACAAGAATATTTTTAAATCTTAAAAATCCTCTACAGATATTACTATATCCTATCGCTACCCTAATTTCAGAAAAGAAAGACCTCATAAACATTAAGGGCAGTCAGGTTGACATGCAGGTTACTTAGGCATCTTATCTTGGCTTCCATGTAGCCTACGGGCAAACACCAGAATTTTCAAAATTCTTGAAAAATTTGAGTTGAATTCAGGAACTAAGGAAGGTGATAGATTCACACATGGTACAGTAAACATAGTATTAATTATTCCAGTGTGATTTCTGTTAATAGGAGATGCGAAGTAAGCTATTTGCACTATTAAGTGGAACCAGCAGAGGGCACTGTAATGTCACCATTGGCAGGTGAATCACTTGTCAAAAACTGCGCTGCAATGGTGATTCATCTGCCAAATAGCTTTTCAGTTATTTCGCAAATATTTATCAGTTGTGTCAGTGGATACACACAAAAACAAAGTCATTGTGCTTCTTAAGCCTCTGTTCAGATAGTCCATTGGTGTGCACTTGCCGTAGGACATTGAATGAGTTGTGTTATGAAGAGCTTCCTTCATTTGTAAATGGTTAATGTACGTGAATGGGTTGCAACAAAACAAATAGGAATNTGGGCTTTCTGTCTTGCTGTATAGCACTCTGAAAAAAGAGGTTACTTGAGAGCTGGGCATGACGACACAGGTCTGTAATTCCAGCATCAGGGTGAGTTCTGTCCAGTTTGGGTTCCGTGGTGAGCTCATGTCTTCAAAAATCACAACAACACTGGATTGGGAAGAGGTGAACTGAGCTGTTTCCTATGTAGTAGAGCTATTTAAGATACATACCTGTACATTACTGATGAAATGCTAAAGCATGCTTTAATCTACTCCTTTTCTCTACCTTGTGGCCTTCCTCACATGTGATGAATATGTTGTGTTTCGTTTATCTTTCTTAGTTTTATTTTTTGCTTAAAAAGGATTGTTTTTTCAAGTTTAAAAGTTTTAAATTTCATATGTATCTCTAAGGTTTTTAATCCAGCATTTATTGTGTGCATGCATGCATATGTTAGCACCCATGTGGTCACAGTGTGCTTTTGGAGGTCAGAGGACAACTTGTGAGAGTCAGATCTCTTGTCCCACTGTGTGAGTCCTGAACTTAGATCATCAGGTTGAGTTGGCAAGTGCCTTTACCACTGAGTCATCTCACTGGTTCCCGTATTCCTAAGTTTTGGTGGTTTTTTTATTAATTACTTGTTTCTTTTATGATATGAGAGATTGAATCTAGGGCACCTCTCTCATGCTAGGCAAGTGCCCTGCCAACTCTGTTTTTTAAAGGACTGTATCATAGTATATGTAATAAATATATTGAGAACTTGTTTTTTGTAGTTGATATATTTCTGTGATTCATTTGTGCTCATTGATTTAAAGATAGGTGCCATATACTATTTTAGTTTATGCTTGTGACACAATTTATTAACCCACTAATTGTTTTATTTTCATGAGACACAGTCTTACTGTGTAGCCCTGGCTTGCCTTGTAGCTAGAGCCTGCTGTGGGAAGTAGGCTGCTCTTAAAGAACAGAGATCTTCCTGCCTTTGCCCTCCAAGTGCTGGGATTAATGATGTACACCACACACTTGGCTAAATCACTTAAAATTTTTTTAATTTTAGAATTATTATTGTTGCTTTATTTTATGTGTGCTTTGCCTGCGTGTATGTCTGTGTACCTGATGCCAGCAGAGGTCAGATGAGAGCTGTTGGTACCCCTAGAACTGGAATTACAGATGGTTGTGAGTTGTCATATGCATAGGGGAATCTAAGCTAGGTCATCTGAAGAGCAGTTAGTGCTCTTATCTACTGAGCTGTTTCTCCAGCACTCCTTACCCCACTCCATTTTATTTTTAGTTGGTGAGTATTTAAGCTGTTTGAGGGGCTTTGTTTGTTTGTTTTCTGGACAGTGTTGTTTGAAACTTCTTATTCTTGTCTCTTAGAACACATAAGAGTTTTTCTAGGTATAAGAACAAGATCATGTTGCATTCATCAAGTATGTGCTAGTCCCAAGTTGTTCCCCAAAGTGCTAGTATCAATTTATACTCCTCCAGTGCCCGAGATCTTGATGATCTCATCTTCCTTATTTGATATTATCAAGTTTATTAAAATTTTCAGTTCTTACGACTATAAAATATACTGTGAAATTGATTTCTACCTCTCTGATTATTAAGCAGAAAGAATATTTTTCATGTACTTACTAGACGTGCATTTTCTGTGAAATACTGTTGAGTTCTTCCTTCTATTTTTCTGTGATGCTGTTGGTCTTTTCTGATTGATATATAGGAGTTATAGATTTGAAACACTTTAGATACAACCTTTGTTAACTATGTGGCTGTGAATATAATCTCCTTTNCAGTGTTTCTTTAGGTTCATCATGGGATTATCTGATGACTGAATTCATAATTTTAATGTTGTAGTGGTAATGTTTATCAATTCCTTTTTTATTAGTGCTATTACATCTTTATATAGGGATCATTGCCTACCCCACATCTATAAAAAAAACTCTCATATTTTAAAAGTTTTCAAGTTTTTTATTTTCATTTGTTTCTTTAATTTTCATGGACTATTCCTCCAGCTTGTTACAGGAAGGATGGAATCTGTTTGTCTGGTACACCTAATCAGTTGTTGTAGTGCCTTGTCTTTTCTCTATTATGTATCTGGACTATACATATGAAGGGGTCTGTTATTGTTTTTCTGGAATGTTATTTAAATGAGTTAGAGTTTTATGCATTTCAACTATAATCATAAATCTGTTATTTATTTTTCTGTTATTTATTTTTAATCAGTTAAATGAATCAGATTTATTAGCTGGAGGAGCCAAAATATATACTTTATGATAATGAAGCTTTATAAAATTAGAAAGCTAGTTTGATTGACTCTTTTAAGTAAAATTTTATTAACAGGAAGCAGTATTTTCAATATGTCAGGAAGCAGATCAGGATTAAGCATTTATGGGAAAATGAGGTAGACAAAAGCCTTGCACTCATGAAATTGAAGTTCTAGTGGAGAAGAGGCAATAGTTAAATATTCCTGATAGTGATATGAGCTACCTTGGAAGTTATGATGACAGACAATAGCTTGAAATGGGTGGACACTAACAGAGAGATTGAGGAATTGTACTGTAATAAAACCAAGAACCTGTTGATAAGAAAGTACCATAAAGAAACCAAACGATTTTTCCCAACAGATAGCATTTGAATACAGACAGCGAGCAAGAGGAAACAGTAAGTAAAAATCTGGGCCCAGAATATTCCAGCTAGAAGGAACAAGAAACAGGCCCCAAGGCCTGGAGAAATGGCTCAGCACTTAAGAGAGCTTTTCTTCCAGAGGCTGAGTTCTGTTCTTAGTACCCACAATGGCTGGCTCACAACCATCTGTAACTCCAGCTTTAGATCAGCAGTTCTCAACCTGGGGATTGTTACTCCTCTGGGGGTCACATATCAGATACTTATATTATGACTCATAATAGTAGCAAAATTACAGTTATGAAGTAGCAACCAAATAAACTTATGCTTGGGAGGTCAGCACAACATGAAGAACTGTATTAAAGGGTCACAGTATTAGGAAGGCTGAGAACCATTGTGATAGCGGCATCTGACACCCTTTTCTGGCCTCTATAGGCATCCACACACGTGTGGCATACATTCACATAAATACAACACACAGTAAAACATAATTCTTAAAAAAGAAATAAAACAGGCTCAGAAAATTGCAAGATAACATTTTTGAGGAATACTGAGGTAGCCCTTATTGCAGGAGCCAAGTGGAAATTGAAAAGATACAAAGATGCCAGACCCTTTGGCTCTTGAGGTAATGGATTTATTTTAAGGGGAAAGGAAAACAAGCTTGCTCTTAGTTCTTTCTGTCTCCCTGCCTCCCTCCCCCCTCCTCTTATCCCTTCCTTTCTTCCTCTCCCTCCTCCTTTCTTCCTATCTTCTTTTTACTAGAGATTAAACCCAGGGCCCTGCACTAGGCTAGCATTGGTACATCCAAGCTATAGTGACTAGCTCAAACAATCTCACTAAGTTGCAAAGGCAGGCCTGCCTTGCACTTCAACACTCTGTAGCCTGGGCCAGCATAGAGACTCAGCATTCCCAGTAGCTGGGATTACAGGCTTGTGGCACCAGGCACTGTATAAAAAGGAAAGCTATTAAGAATACTTCCATTTGATGTGCAACTGATTTACTAACTCAAATAGCAATGACTCTTTAGGCCTTTGTGTGAAAAATGAACTGCACACAGTAAAGGGCAACATGGTCATCCCAGAGCAGGAATTGTGGAAGTGGGGGGAGGCTATAGCAGCCCAGATAAAAGTCTGAAGGAGAGTCTAAATATTCCATGGACTCCTGGATATGAAGTGTGAGAGAAAGGAAAACGAAAGAACATCTCTGCCATACCATAAGATCTGGTGCCCTCTTCTGGAGGGCAGAACATAATAAATAAATCTTTAAAAAAAAAAAAAAAGGACAGTACTATTAATGGTTGTAGGAATCCACTGAAGTCTTGAAATGTAATATCCATGGATAAGGGGAAAGGGAACTATTTCTTAGTTATCTTGTAGTTTTTAAAATTATGTTTAGTCCCCTATCTACCATAATTACACTAGCTGTATCAGTTTTGTTTCTTTTTCCTCTCTTCTCATCTCAGAGCTGAGGACCTAACCCAGAGTCCTGAGTAATTCAGGCTGGCTTCAAACTATGTAATCTGAGATGATGACCTTGAATTCATGATCCTTCTGCTTTCACCGCATGAGTGTCAGGATGACATGTGGGTACCANCATGCCCAGTTTATGTCATATTAAGGATTGAACCCAGAATCTTCAGCATGCTAGGTAAGACCTCTACCACTGAGCTATATTCCAGCCCCGGGTCTTTATTTAGTAGGCTTGTTGAAATCAAAACAATTTGATTGTTATGCTATCACATCGTAATCCCAAAGAATGACCTTGTTTGTTTGTTTGTTTTTGTCCCATTTGTTTGCCTTTGACTTTTCAGTAAACTGGCCCAGTGACCTAAACAGTATTGGCACTTTGATTCCCTCATATATTATTTAATTTGTTCCTTTACCTTTGTATTTCCTGTAAATTTGGAGAAACATCAAGATTTGATCACATTAATTTTGACTATTTTTGAAAATAGGTGAGGTGGATTACAACATGTTCCATCACACATGAGGATTCACTTAATTTCTGGTTGTCCTACGAGTGAGGACATGGGATTGAGTTGTAGGATCGAGTGACACTTTATTGAAAGTTGCAGCTTTTCCTCTTTGACTGAGTCAAACAGATATGCTATGTTTGGCACCCTGCAAACATCCTGTTCTCCATCAACCTCTACCTAACAGTACCTACATACATCTTTTTATGATTTTTTAAGACTGATTTATTTGTGTGTGTGGCTGTATGTGGTATGTGCCTGTGAGTGGAGTACCTGCAGAGGTCAGAAGAGGGGCGTTGTCTGGATCCCCTGGAGCTGGAGCTGCAGGCAATTATGAACTGCCTGGTGTGGGTACTGGTAACTAAACTCAGGCTCTCTGAAATTGCAGCAAATGCTCTTAACTACTTGTAAATCTTATTGCCAGGAGATGGTTGTCTTAGTTAGGGTTACTATTGCTGTGATAAAACACCATGACCAAAAGTAGCTTGGGGAGAAGAGGTTTATTTTGCTAACAGTTCATCATCAAAAGTAGTGAGGGCAGGAATTCATGCAGGGCAGGATCCTGGAGGCAGGAGCCATACAGAGGCCATGGATGGGAGCTGCTTACTGGCTTGCTCCTCATAGCTTGCTCAGCCTGCTTTCTTAAAGAGCCCAGGACCATCAGCCCAGGGATGGCACCACCCACAATGGGCTGGGCCCTCCTCCATCAATTACTAATTAAGAAAATGTCTTACAGCTAGATCTTATGGAAGCATTTTCTCAGTTGAGGGTCCCTGTCTGAAACCAACAACCTCATAAAAATAAAGACATTAAGTCTGTGATGAGATGATCTGCTTTAGCAGATAAACACATCTAGAAAACCCTGAGAGCCTACAATATGTCAGATATTAATCCAGTAATTCTGCTTCTGAGTGAAAAGAATTAGTTATAAAAGTACAGTGATTAATATCTTCTAGTGCTTTTACATGTGTTAGCTCATAGAATTCTTTTTTTAACTTCAAGTGCCTTTATTTTTAACATCTTTGCCATTTCTTTTTTTTTATTAAAGCATTTGATGTATAACTGCAGGAGAAATAATATACAGATATCTTGAACATAAATACAGGTTACAAATTCTTATCCTAATAGTGAAATGTTTCACTAAAGCATNCCCAGTGATTGGGCAAAACCAAAACTTATTTTATGCCACAGTCATCCTAGGGTCCTTCCTGCTAGGTAGCCTCCCTGGATCTGTGGGTTGCAGTCTGATTGTCCTTTGGTTTATATCTAGTATCCATTTATGAGTGAGTACATACCATGTTTGTCCTTCTGAGTCTGGGTTACCTCACTCAGGATGACATTTTCTAGTTCCATCCATTTGCCTGCAAATTTCAAATGGTCATTGTTTTTCTCTGCTGAGTAGTACTCCATTGTGTATATGTACCACATTTTCTTAATCCATTCTTCAGTTGATGGGCATCTAGGTTATTTCCAGGTTCTGGCTATTACAAATAATGCTGCTATGAACATAATTGAGCATGTATCTTTGTGGTATGATTGAACGCTCCTTGGATATACCCAAGAGTAGGAGCATGGTGTATAAATCATATCCCCTTTTACAAATGAGGAAGTTGGGAAGAATGATTTTCCTTGACCAACTGTTCACAGTATATAAAACAGCTTTAATCTGGGAAAGAATTTTAGTCTAGATTTTACTGGCACTTGCTATCTTAAGTTTTGAACAATTTAGTTGGTATATGTTTTAAGACTTAAATTTTCCAAACTTTAATAATTGTGGTTGTCTTTTGGTAACAATCCTATTATGTGCACAATGCTTTATAGAGAGAGAGTTGTTTCATTTCTTTTGGATAGTACCTAAGAGATAGTTACTGGCTAATGATGTGTAGTGTGCTTCCAGTGGTGATAATTTTTGGTTTAGACTTTTAAGCTTTTTTATTAATATAATAAGAAATTAAGTATTACTATATATCCATGTTGTTTGAATAGTTAAAACAAAGATACAGTTCTTACGTCCCATCATATTTTTATAAGGTTTAAGGTTGCCAAACTTTTTTTCAGGGTGGTAGGAAGGTTGGGACCAGGTCTCACCATTTAGCCCGGGAGCTGATCTTCTGCCCCTAAGAGCTGGGGTTACAGATTACATACTGTTCTGAAAGTAGTTCATCACCTCCATGTTACCACTAGCAGCCTGTGAGCAGAACTGTCCTATATGCTTAGTCTTTCTCATTTTGGTTATTCTACTGGCTGTGCAGTGGAATCACATGTGGGGTTTATTTGTTTGTTTGGCTTTGCATTTCCTTACTGACTCACATTGAGCATTCTTTCTTATGCCCACTGTGTGCCTTTTATGAAATATCAGTTCTTATTTGGCCCATTTTAAAAACTTGGCTTCTCACATTATTACTGAGTTTTAAGAACTATTAAATACATTTGTGCCATCTTTTGATGGCTCTGTATTGTATTTTCTTCCCATCTTGGCATGCCTTATCAGTGTGGTAATGATCTCCTTGACAAANCAGATGGTTTTAATTTTAATGAGGCCAGATTTGTAATTTTCCCCAAACTTTTTTCATATTAAAGAAATCTTTTTCTTTTACAAGTTTTAAAGTGTCAGGATGTATTTATTCTCTCCCTCCCTCCCTCCCTCCTCACCCACTTCATGCATTTTCTGAGACAAGGTCTCACATAATTCAGGCTAGTTTCAAACTCACTGTGTATTCTTGATCCTCCTGCCTTTGTTTCCTGAGTCCTGGGACATGTGCCACCATGCCTGGCTTCATCTCTCTTGGTACTGTCATTCTTAATATCACTATCTTAGGTCAGATCTTCAATGTTTTATAACTGTATGGCTTACTGCTCTTCTTCTCTTAAGCCCTTGTCTTCTAGTATATCAGGTCCATCTTTCTTTAGAAAACAACTAAACAAAAAGTTGTTAATATTAAGTGAGGTTATGGTGAAATAGAGACTCCTACAGATGTGTGCATATGGCCAAAGAATACATGGGGCCTATAAAGTAGATCTCCAAGAAAATAACATGAATAAAAATAGAAAATTATAACTCAAAATACCACTTTTTAATTCTTCAATCCTGTAATTGAAAATTGGTTAGATGACTTGCCTGCATTTGTGTCACTCCCATTAATGAAAAGACAATGGCTCACTGTTACTTAGAGCTGTGGCTTGTATTAGGTTGTCTGAGGATCCCCTAGGAACTTTGCTTAGCCACAGAGTCTACTCCACCCAGAATCTCTGGAGTGAAGCATAGTAACACATGTTTATAAAGATCTCCAAGTGTGACTGATGCAGCATCATTTAAACCAGCAAATGGAAAGCAGTAACTTAGCATACTGAGAGCTTAAGTTGTAACTTCTTTATTTGGTAGTCAAGGTTCTTAAGTATGTCCACTTTTATTCTCCCAATTTCGACTTGTATTTCTCTCCATAAACCCTGCTGGATGGTTTTCTTCACTGTCCTTCAGTAGGACTGTACTTTTTCTTGGTCTTCCATTGTAAAATGTCCTTTTCCCTGGTAGTTGCTCATCCTTTCTAAACATACAGTTTGTTACTTTGATCTAGTCTTTAGTTCATTGAGACAGCATCTCACGTAGGCCAGGATGGCCCTGAACTATGGTAGGTCTTGAATGCCTACCTAGGAACCTCCCAAGTGCTGAGAATACTGATGTACACCACCCTTCCTGACTTGAAGATGCAGCTTAAATATTCACTCCTCTATAAGACCTTTTTAAGTGATACTGCTATCTTCATTTTCAAAATCCCATATCAGTACTTGAGATTTTATAACTTGCTCCTTTATATGGTTAGTATAGTAGAGTTTAGCTTCAAATTCAGCAAGGAGGTTTGTAAAGGGAGTTAAATGTCTTCAGTTACATCTTAGTAAATACTATTCAGTAAATTCATTTAGTTTCATTGTTCTGTTTTTCTAGCTGTGTCTCTACCACATGTATTGATTCATATCAACTTAAAGAAGAGGTCATAATTGATTAAAACATAATTGCTTTCTGAAGTACATACAATTTCTTCCCATGATTTTGGGATTTTCCTGTTTTTCTTTGGAATAGCTGGAGAGAGTGATTCTCTTCACTCAACACACATTTGTCAGGATAATCTTTGCTCTCTATTCTATTATAACAATGATTTAGTTTCTTCCAAAAATTGCATATTTTCCATATTTTCCTTATCAGCTTATCTTACCATTAAAATTTTTGTAAAATTTACGTATATGGATATTTTGTCTGTGTGTGTGTGTGTCCATGTGCATGCCTGATGCTGTGGAAGCCAGAAGAGGGCATCTGATCTTCTGGAACTGGAGTTAAAGACAGCTGAGAGCCACCAGATAGATGCTAGGCATTGGACTCAGGTCTTCTGGAAAAGCAGCCAGTGCTTTCAACCATGGAACCACCTCTTCAGTCCCCCCTTCCCCCATTTTTTTAATCAGCTTACTTCCTAGTAGCTTAAGTACTAGTAGCTTAATTACAATAGCTTACTAGTAGCTTAAGTACAGTCTCAGAAAGAGTAGGTTTTGTTTCATTGTGACTTGTTTGTTTGTGGGGAAAGGCAGACATGTTGACTAATTAATGTTTTCTCCCTTTGTCTGTTTTTAAAGAGCAGGAGTGCCTAAGGAGGATGGAACTAAATCAAAGCTCATCTCATGACAGATACTCATTCCCTCTGGATCATATTTAAGATTTGTTACCAAGCTTCACAAAGGGTTGTGATTGGTAGCCAGCCTTCTTTGTTGTAAAAAGCTGTTTTCTATGTTTTTATTTTTAAGCTACCTTGTAGAGACATTATTTTGTGTTAGAACAGTTGCCTGTGTTCTTTGCTAAAACTTCAGCCCATTTCATACTAATTTTTGTTTTGTTCTTTTTGAGACACAGATTCCCCATACATCTCAGCCTGGCTTGAACTGTATAATCCTCCTGCCTCACCTTCCTGAGAGTGCTGGGATTACAGGCATGTACCATTATACCTGGCTCAAACTAATTCTTAAATGTTAAAGTTTTGAATTATTTTATAGCAAAAGCCTTTGTTCAGTGATTATCCTGGTTTCGTTAAAGTCAACTTAGACTGTCTAAGTATTGGATTTCTGTTAATTCTCTTCAACCTCAAGTCAGTTCCCTCTTGGTTCTGGCAGCATTAAAAATGACAGGAGTCTACATCGACTGCTAATAAAGAACATCAGCGTGAAGGCAGGCTTTCTTTGGAGCAGTATCAGGGCTGTGTCATGTTCCCCAGGTGACCGTCTTAGGTGTTGCTGGTATAATCTTAGATGACAAGCACAAGGGAAACTTCATTAACGTGGTTCACAGATAAAGACACCTAAAAGTCACTTTCTTCCATGAATCGAAGCAATTCCTCCTTTCTTGGTAAGACATTTGAACATCTGAACCTCTATTGGACCATAAACACACAGATATGTTCTTAAATAGTATATCTCAGGAAAATTGTATTGTCTAAAGAGAACTCTGATTTTCTCCTTCCCCCATCTTTAATACCCCCTCCCCTACCCCAGTGTTTGCACTGGCTTCCAGCCGTAAGTAATTTAGTTAGAAATGGTATAAATTACAAGCTGTGCCACCTTCTGAGTTTTTGAGTCCTTAGCGCATTCAATTCTGAAGTTGCCGATGCTTCTGAAGATGAGGTTATTTTCTGATTTGTAGTTCCTTGCATTAGGAAGTTGCTTCATACCATAATGAAAGTCAACATCATATTTTGCAAATTAAGGAAATAAGAATAGAGTATTTTTAAATTCCTCTTGTAAAATGTTACAGTATCTATGCTTAACACTGCTTTTACAGAGGAAACTAAAATAACTTGAAAGCATTTACTGAAAATTAAAAATAATTAATCCAGCTTTATTTTAAACATCTTTGCTGAGTCTAGGGGTGGAGGTGGTCTGGCTCATCATTGCCAGGCCTTTTAAGTTGTTTCTTTTTATCAAAATAGAAAGAAGAATATAAGAATACCAGCTTTATTTTAAGCATCTTTGCCGAGTCTAGGGGTGGAGGTGGTCTGGCTTATCATCGCCAGGCCTTTTAAGATGTTTCAAAATAGAGGAATACAAGAATAATAAGGGATATTTTTCTTGAAAAAAATGTTGTAAGTGTATTTTTAACTTAAGATACTTGAAGGATGATCAGATACTACCTATACAAGCTAGTTCTTGCTATTGGGATTTACTCTCCTTTGTTAAGAAAATCTGGGAGAGTATATTCTCATATATATATATATATATATATATATCTCCACACATATACACACACACATATATATATATACACACACATATATACACTCACACTTTATCAAGTAATTACAGGGCTTCAGTTCAGTTGGCTGCTGTCCTTTTCACTTTCTTCTTTGAGGGATACAGAGCCAGATTTTCTGTGTATTTTAATAAATGTATAATAAAATTATTGTCATAATATGCCAATGAAATGGCTCAGTGAGTAAAAGTTTCTTCAACCAAGCCTGACAATCTAAGTTGTGAGATTGTCCCTGGGTCCCTGAATGATATGGAAGGAAAGAACCAGTTCTTGCAAATTGTCTTCTGACCTCCACAAGTGTGCCACAGGCAATTGTACCTTCCCTACTTGGCGTGCACACACACACACACACACACACACAAATATAAATGTGATTTAAATTCTGGTCACCATAGTGGCTTCTGTTTGTTTTCTGTGCATTAGTAACAGCTTTTATTAGAAGGAAATTAATATCTTTATTACTATGAACTATTCCATGTAAATGCGTAAAATATACTTGACACTTACAGAATAATAAAATCAGTACTTATTTACATGGGACAGCAGGTTGAGAAGGGTTCAGCGCTAGTACTTAGAAGTCCTCAGCTGTAACCTCTAACCCCCATTCGCTGTCACACCTGCTCACCAGATGGCCACAGTCCTCACTTATGGTTTTTTTCTTGCCTTGTAGTACAGTAATGGTACTGTCATGTGTGCATATCTAAGAAATTTGGGCCGTGCGGCACGCCTTTTAGCCCTGTACTGGGGAGGCTGAGGCAGGTGGACCTCTATGAGTTCAAGGCCAGCCTGGTCTACAGAGTAAGTTTCAGGACAGTCAGGGCTACATAGTAAAACTCCATCTCGGGAAAAAAATATTTATTTGGAAGCACTAAGAAGTGTTCAAAGAAAAAATTTAGATAAATTTAATGGTTTATTTGAGCAAGGATAATTCATGTATCAGGCAGTGACTGACTGAAGCTCAGGGACTTTATGATCTTGGCTGAGATCTGGCTTTCTGTTGCAAAAATAGACCAAGTTAAATTTACATTCACTTGTAAGCAAATTATTTTGTAGTTCTGTAGGAACTCAAGTTACAGGGACAGCCTCAGTCCAAATATCTTCTGCCTATTTAACAAGTTTATTTGTGCAAAGAAGGGGCAGTATTACTAGAAAAGACTAAGCCCACAGCCTCTCTGGGTTATAGCTTGGCTTTGAAGTCTTTGAGAGTTTCATAAGAGTCTTGTTATGGTTGGACATAAATAAACCCAGAGGCTCGTGTGTTTTGTATTGGTGAGGAAAGGAAATTGGATCCTGGGGGCTCTAACTTCATCAATGGATTAAATTCTTGATAAATCCCTGGTTCTGAATAGATTAGTAGAAGCTTTTTCACAGGCCTTTCCTCTTGTCTCCCTTATCTTCCTGGCTTCTGTCATGTGAGCAAGTTTCACCACGTGCTCCTACCACCATGAAGTTCTGTCTCACTACATGCCTTAGCAACAGGGCGAGCCAGAACACACACAGACTAAAGCTCCGAAACCATGAGCGCAAACCTCCTTTTCCTTTTCAGTTGCTGTAAGAGACTTTGTGGAAAAGATTGGGCAGAAAGCCGGGAGGTGGTGGCGCACGCCTTTAATCTCAGCACTCGGGAGGCAGAGGCAGGCAGATCTCTATGAGTTTGAGGCCAGCCTGGGCTACCAAGTGAGTTCCAGAAAAGGCGCTGCCAAAGCTACACAAAGAAACCCTGTCTCTAAAAACCAAAAAAAAAAAAAAAAAAAAAAAGATTGGGCAGAATCATTATTAGTGAGGCCTGAAAAACATGGGGTGTTCAGCATTGCTTGCAAATTGGTTCTGGACAGTAGCAGGAATATGGCAGAAATATTTTGTACTGTGTAGCTCACAATAGTCTATCAAGCATAGATGAAAAGTAGGACACTGAAGTGTCCTAGAAGTATTCTCAGCTAATTCAAATGTGAGTCTAGGGAAAGAGACAAAATTCTAGTATATACTAGAACAAGCTTAAGGTCAGAGAAGAACTTGGGCAAAGCTGACCCAAGCAGTTCTCTTTGAGAAGGATGATGCCCTGGNGGGGACTTTTTGGTGAAAGCAGCTCTTTTACATTTGATGATCTCTTATATGCCATACAGTGGTGATTTATTGTCACTTTATGCACAGTATATACGCTGCTGGTANAGTATTTCCAACAGAAAGTAAGCCCTAGAGGAAATAATTTTCATGAGTATTTTCTCAATTCTCTCCACACAAAAAAGAGACATACAGTATGTGGTTGGAGATGTTGCAGAGGCTTGGGAGATGGTGAACTCATCCTGGACAATGGATACACTTGTGCAGTACATTGGATTCTACTATAGAACCTGAACTGACAAGAGGCGCACTAGAGAAGTCTTTAAACAGCACACACGGGGAACAAAGAAAGTAAAAACATGCATGAAAAGTTCCATTTGGAGTTCTATAGCGTCTAAAAATATCTTAGTGTATTCTAATACATAATGGAGAGTTTGGCAGGGTTGGGATTTCTAAATGAGGCATCATTCTCCTTGAGATATTGAAGACATTGGCTTGCATGTCTGGCTTTTTCTAGTATTATTAATAAGTATTTAACAAATATTAATCAGTAACCCATTTGGCACATGCTCCGGTGTAATTTGCTGCTGTGAATTGTGTACGAAAGGACTATTTGATATAAATACTGGCCTGTGACTTGGCTTTTGTGCCTCTACAAGACCATGGCTATTTGTGAATCTCAGGTTCAGTTGTCAGATTCGTGTTGCAGATGTATTCCCATACTTGTTTATATTCTTTAGTGTTTGGTAGGAGCTCCACCTCAGCCCCTGGCGTCCTGCTCTGGGTGGACAATTCCCCGCCTCCAGGCGACTGGCGAGGTGCTTTCTACCCGGGGGGCGGGGGTCTTCCCAACACAGCTTCCTGTGCTGCTCAGGCTCCACCCCAGCACCACCCACACCTCGAGCGACTTGGACTCCTGGCCCATGTGTAGCCGGCGCAGCAGGCCAGCACTGGGCCGGAAGCAGCTGAACTGGCCCCCTCAGAGCCTGCCAAACACAGCTCCTCCCCAGAGAGGCAAAGACCACTCCCTTGACCTATTTAAGTGGCATCCGGGAAACTAGACTCTCTCTTCCCTCTGGTCTCTCACCCGGATCTCCTGTCTGTGGGGTGGGGAATCACCCCGGAAAGTTCGTCAATTAAACCTGGCCTTTCCCTAACTTGGCCTGACTCTGATTGCTGCCCATCAGAGAAACATTTAGAATAACTTCTTTCCTCTGTCATTCCTTGAATTTTAGGAGAGAACACATTCTAATACTTTCACCTTGCCATTTTCAACCTGGAACCTTCATAGACTTTCCATAATAATCCTATAATATAGATGCTATTCTTAGCATTTTATATTTAAAGAAATGGAGACCCCATTAAATTTAAACCCTAACTGTTAGAGGACAATGTCTTTTGTGATAATATGTTCTTTATTTCTTGAAAGGCACGTGCCAGCTACATAAATTAATTATAATTCTCTTATTGTCTACAATTAATAGTAATTTACATTTTATGATATGGGGAAGAGTAAAACAGTGCAAAAACAGAGACGACAAAACTGCAGCTTTTATGGGATTAGCTATAAACTTCCTTTCACAATAATTTTGAAATGCCTTTGCTAAGGAAAAAAGCCATATCATTACACAGGAAATCCAGTTGTGTTTTGTTTCTTTGTTTTTGAGACAGGGTCTTGCTATGTAGCCCTGGGTGGCCTGGAACTCACTATGTAGACCACCTGCTTCTGCTCCAAGTGCTGGGATTAAAGGCATGTACCACCATGACTATCAGAAATTGAGTTTTTAAATGCCTTTTCTAATAAGGAGAAACATTCTCAGATTATATGAAATGATGTTTTATATGAACCAAGAACCAGTCTTGAACTGTGTGCTTGGTAAAGAAAAAACTGAATCTTATGGCAAAGTCCTTGTAAGAATAAACCATCAAGTTTAACTGGAATGGAGTAAGGTAAGGTAAGGCAAAAATAATTTAATAAAATGAGAAGAGTTCTTGGGAATTTTAGCAGGCACAAGGAGATGGTATAGTTTATTACTTTTGAAATGGCAAATTATTTGTTTTTAAGTGGGCAAAAGTCGTTGGTAGATTATGTGTTTTGAGCAGTTCAACACAATGGAGAGGGGCTGTAGCAGCTAATGCTTCAAGGGAGTGTGTTAGAGCCCATGGCATTGTTATTGTGTCATTTTAATCTGCTGTGTTGATTGGTTCTCATTAACCCTGTCTTAATGACTCATGTATTCCTCCTAGAAGTAAAACTTGTATGTTAATTCTCTGCTTTAGCAGTTGTGATCCATCAGACTTGTATTTGAAAGAATATCTTTCCTTATGAATTCTTAATCATGGCCAAGACAAGCGGCAGATTAGATATAAATCCAGAAGCTCCAGGAAAGAAAAAAAGTATAATGTTGAGATCTATTTTTGAAGTAACCAAAAGCTGGAAAGAAGAGAGTTGGAAGAGGAGGGAAGTGTGGCCAGATACTACAAAAACATAATAGATGTGGTAAAAGGCTCGTCGTTTTGAGAAGAGACCCTATTACTTCATCCAAAATGGCTAAGTATGGATCTTGCTTTGTTTTTCTAAGGCAGCAGTTCAGTGTAGGGCATCATTCTTCTGATACAAGTGTAAAACATTAGTGGAATAGCCCTTTAATCAATTCATTTGTGAAAAAGAAATGAGTAGCTTGGTTCAATGCCTCTCCTGTCATCTCCCTATCTGTTTATTGCTGATTTGACAGTCTCTAGTCCTCTTCTGCTGTTAAATGTGTGTGTCCTTTGTTTGTGCTGGTGGGGTTTGCTACATTTGGACGTGAGAGAAAAGCCTGGCTTTGCCATATTGGGCTAATTAGCCTTCTGGGTGAGCATATATATTAAACAGACCTTCTAAACCATGAAAGAGAGTTCACAGCAGCGTAGATTCTCTTCATGTGCTGGGGTTTCATTGGTTTTATTTCCTCCATGAATTGATGGGTAAAAGCTTGTCCGGAATGCTTCTTTGGGGGGTTACAATGAACTTTCTCCTTCCTTGCAAGGTTTGTTTGTCTAAGCTTGTGTTCTTGCCTTCATTTCTTGCATATTCTTATTGAAAATAAGCCAGGGAATCTTAAAATCATAATGTTGTGCTTCATGTAAACAATTCTGTTTTGAGAGCTTAGCTTCCTGTAACTGCCTCTCTATGGCTGGGCTTTCCCATGGGCTTTCTCTCTCAATCATCTCCAGCTAAAACTTGAGAGCTAACGAGTCAGTGAAATAAGAGCCTTCATTTTTATTGTGTGCGTTTGGATTGAATTGTAGAAGTAAACTAAAGCATTTCTGGATTTGACATACAATGCATATGTATTTCTATAAAGAAATGGTATTGACAGAGGTTTTAGCCAATGAAATCCAGATCTTTAAAACCAAATATTTAGCTGTTTCTGTAAGGTAGTAATTATAATTGATGTTTAGCATATGTGCTAGTCTTACAGTCTTTTAATTCTTGACTATAGTTAAGTTCTCCATCTAAGTATAAATTTGTTGCTAGGCTTATTCATGAGAAGATCATTTTTGCTAAGAAAATTATGTTACAGACACAGTAATATTAAATAAAATTAGATGCTTTACAGTTATCACCTAGGCATTAAATGATTGGTCAATAAGATATAGACAACTTGAGTTTTTATTTGAAAATGATTTATTGAGGTAAATATTTGGTTATACATTTTAATGTAATTTTTATATTTTCAGATTATGAAAATTAAAATTATAGCTTTTCCCTTACATTAAATTTTTTTAATATTCATGGTAAATAAATGTTGACTGGAATTTATATGTATTTTTCTGACATTTACATTTGTTGAATTTGAAATATAGTTTCTGTTTTATCCCTAACCTTTATTTTTGGCTCTTTGTGAATAATCATGATGATAAGTTTATGCATTATTTTGGAATACCTAAGCAATTAAATAATTATAAATTCACTAATTTCATATTCTTTTTTAACAATGTTTTTAAAAAAGTCCATAGTTTTAAGTTGTACCTTGGTACAGCTTTGAACAGTATTTAATCTATATTGTCTTCTTAACACAGTGTGGTTATGATTATGCTTCTTGTTTCTGTCCTTAAGTAGTGTCAATTTTGGTGTGTTTTTATTCAGAAGAGGCTTTAAAATGCACTATCCTGAAGCTTTTAGATACTGTTAAGTACTGCCTTTGCTTGTGCAGTGACACTTAGTTCTTTTTTATATTGTCTTCTTGACTGTATTCTTAAAACTGTTGCTAGGTGTAATAGCACATGCCATTTGTTGACCTTCATACCACAAATCTACTTAGTATTAAGGAATAATCAGTGACCTTAGTATGTCACTGTTTGAAAGTTTGACATATACTTAATTAGGTGACTAAAGGCATAATTGTGAGTTTATCTTGTCAAAGAATGTATTTAAAGTAAGTGTTGATAGTTTTTTTTTAATAGATGAGTAAATGATTTGCTGTGTCTCTCAATTCTTCCAGTATAGAAAGTCATACAGGGATGCTTCCTACATGATAAAAGCTCTTCAAAAATATCAGCTTTATCAGTTAAGCAGTAGAATCAGGTACTCTAGAGAAAGGGCTTTTTGTGATGTATTTAAGTTAAAAGTAAAAAGAAATATATATCTGATTTCTTCTGAGATACTTTATTGTACTGAAAAATTATCCTAAATGCATTTGCTTTCATCTAATAGCATTGGAGTAGAAATTAGTTCTACATTATTGGTCTTTCAACTTTGTTTTACATGTCACTTTTTTTTAATTTTAATTTTCATAGGAAAGTTGATCTGTTTCTGCTTCCATCTCTATCTTTCTCTCCCCAAACCATTCTCCCTAAAGCGTTTGTTGTCTTAGCCCTGACAGTGAGCTGTATCTAGAGCTCCACCCTTGCTGTGTACTCACAGTAACACTGGCTGCAGTGTGTTTTTGCTTAGTTTGAGTCTGATTGTGTCTCTAGATCCCAGTTCTTATTTATGGCTATGGTCATTGTACTTGTTTCTAGAATACTACCTAAGAGTTGTGGGAAAACTTCAGCAAAAAAATTCACANATAAAAGGCTATAAACTTCACTGCAGGCTTTAAAACTACTTTTTTACTTATTCTATTAAAAAATTACAATTATTTGGGGCTGGAGAAATGGCTCAGGGGTTAAGAGCACTGGCTGCTCTTGCAAAGGACACAGGTTCAATACCCAGCACCCACATGGCAGCTGACAATGCTTGTAACTCCAGTTTCAGGGGTTCCCACACCCTCTTCTGGCCTCCATGAGTACCAGGCTTGCACATGGTACACATAAATACATGCAGGCAAAATACCCACACTTATCTAATAACATTTTAAAAATAACAATTATTCATTTTGTGTGTGTATGGTTGGTGATGGGAGCATGCTGTGGGCTTGTGTGGAGGTCAGAGAAAAACTTGCAGGATTTGATTCGCTTCACCCTGCGGGTCTTAGAGATTGTACACAGGTTGTCATGCTTAGTGTGATGGCAAGCACTGCTACCTGCTACCTGCTGATGGATCTTTATGGCTCTTAGCATTTTTTTTCATACAATTTTTTAGTTCTTGAATATTCAGCATAGTAAGTATTTGTGGTAATTCTTTATTTACTTAGTAGATGGCTGTTAAACCTACATTTGTAGAAATATATCCAATTTTTAAAAGACCAAAACAACATAAAATTTGCTTTTATGTTATGTCTAATTAATCATTAATGATTAACAAGCCAAGTTTGCTCCTGGAGCGAACCTTGTCAATGATGCTAGCATTATATTCTTTAGAAAGTTGATTTACTTAGAGCCAATATTCTGTTCTATTAGAAGTAAACTATGTACTAATAAGAAATTTGATAATGTAAAATTTATTTAGACGAGAAACTAAAGTCATAGAAGCTAAACAAAACTTGACATGGCTTTACAACTGCATGATGGAAGAGTTGTATTCAGTAGAATTCTTGTGAGCCTATGACTGCACCAAATATGGAAATATTTGAACGAAAGGATATGATAGGTGTTTTAAATGACAAGTTACATGTGATTAATTTGTTTTGGTGAGCACTAATTAGGAAATTCCTTTGTATTAGCTTTGATGGTGAGAACATTTTGGAAAGGCATCAATATGCTTTGATTTTAGAGAGTGTCTATGGTACTCTCTTTAGACTCTTCTCCTGTTCTCCCCTAGAGCAAAATGGAACCACTGGGTTAATTGCTTCCTTGTCCAAGGTCTACAGCTAATGAATAATGGTGCCAGTGCTTGGGCTCCATCACTTGTTCTCTTAACTATTCTACTGCCTTCATCATAAACAGGTAGCACAGCATTACACGTTTATGTTTGAGTACTTGGCTCCTCTCTAGACAATAGCTTTTTCTGACAAATAAATAATAGGCTGGCTTCAAGCTCATAGAGTTCTATCAGATTTGTTTCCCAAGTGCTGAAAATAAAGGTGTGCACCACCATGCATGGCCACTACTAAATATTTTTGACGAAGTCCCAAAGGTCCTTGTAGACGAAAGTTTGTCTGGTCCCGATCTCTGATCCCGCCCGGCTCCCACGGCCCGCTTAGACCCAAATAAACACACAGAGGCTTATATCATTTTTAAACTATGGCCCTGGCAGGCTTCTCGCTAGCTAGCTCTTATATCTTAAATTAACCCATTTTATAAATCTATGTCGCCACGTGTTCCACGTGGCTTTACCTGTGCGCAGTTACATGTTGCTTTCTGGGCGGCAGAATGGCGTCTGCCCCTGCTCTGCTTTCAGCTTCTCTTCCCCTAGTTCGAATGTCCCGCCTAAACTTATTCTGCCTCACCATTGGCCAAACAGCTTTATTTATCAACCAATCAGAGCAACACATTTTTAGAAAGACATTCCCATCAGGTCCTAATAAATATGTCTTCATGGCCTAAGTTTTAAAGAGAAGGTCATGATAAATACACTTTTATGGCAGATTTTTTTCTTAAAGGTAGATTATTTTGTACCTTTTTAGGAGTTCAGATCTCTTCAGTCTCATGGGAAGACCTAGTGTAAACACTAGCAACAATTTTTTACATTACTGCCTTGGAATTTCACTTGGAAATCGGGTGTATGATTTGGAAATTTTTTAATTTTAGGACATTTGGAGGAGGTTTTTAATACATTTTGTTTGTTTTATATTGGTCATCTACTTTTTTTAACTTTAGTTGAAATTCAAGGAATTGGTTGCTTTTGTATATTTTAGAAAGAATATTTATATATTTTAGAAATTTAGTTGAAATTCAAGGAATTGGTCGGATTTGTATATTTAACGTCACTCATTTATAATTAAAACTATAAATAATTTGCAGTTACTTATGATATGATATGAAGCTAATTATATGATTTGTAAGTTCAAAGTATGAGATTCTTTTAAAATGGAATTCTTTGATTTGACAAGTAATATGTGATCTAGGTTCATGAATTTCATTTTCCAACATTTGAAATGTTGTATATCATTTGCATTTTTTTAAGTTTGCTTTAGGACTTGGGGGATGGCTTAATTGGTAATTTACTGAAAGCACGAGGATCTGAGTTCAGATCCCAGCACCCATGTGAAAACTAGGTACAGCAGAACAATCCTATAATCCCAGTGCTGGGGAGGTAGAGACAGGAGGATCCCTGGGGGTTTCTGGTCACCTAGCCAGATAGGCAAGCTCCAGGTTCAGAGAGAGACCTGTGATTAGAAAGATGATGATATCAGCCTCTGAACACACGTACGGGAAGCTTATTCACATAGACATATGCATTCACACATACATACATACATACATACATACATATATACATATATATATACATACACATACACACATACATACGAGTACACATGCACAACATTTACAGCTTTATTTCATTGCTGTTCTGTTTTTAAATAGGCACAGGTAGCTGGACATTTTTCATAACATAGTAAATGGGTTCCTGTTGATTTAGTGGACACAAAAACAGCACTGGAGAAAGTGAATTCTAGATGTGAAAGCAAAATAAGAATTGTTTTTCTATTTACAAAATTGTACTTTTAGAAAATGTGGCCGGGCGGTGGTGGCGCACGCCTTTAATCCCAGCACTCGGGAGGCAGAGGCAGGCGGATCTCGTGAGTTCGAGGCCAGCCTGGGCTACTGAGTGAATT
>LZPO01055375.1:31969-44033 GCA_001675575.1 Neotoma lepida
AAGAAAAAAAAAGAAAATGTGTTCTTTCCCATGTATATTTAGAGGCTCTTTGAAGAATTCTTTATTGCTCTATTTGTTGCTTTGAATACATTTTAAAATGTTCAAGTTTAATTTTGTAACTTTCAGTGTACTTTATATTTAAGTTCCAAATTCCTNTAAGTTTTCATCTGAAAATCCATGTTGCATTTATGAAGATTTCCCCTTCCCTATATTAGAACTGAGTAATCTTTACTTTTTCTAGAGAAATATTTTCTTGTACTACAGATTTAATTTAGTAAAAATATCTAAATAAAATACATTTTTATAAATCTCAAGCAGAATAAATTATATTATTATTGATATGTTAAAAACTATTTTGAAATGCTGCAGGCATTGGTTCTTTTGTTGATACATCTTGGTGATGTATAGGCAGAGCCAGTACAGGGAATAGNTAATATTNCCTGCCCTTAGAAGTAAAAGGAACTTCATTAGGGTTTGTACCATCTCCACCTGCCCCACAGATTTCAGTATTGTCAATTCACTAATGGGACTCTTGCAGTAATTGCTCTTTGAATAAGGCTATATTTGAATATGGGATACAGGCATGTTTGTCCCACTGTGTTCGTGCATTTAAATTTTTATTATTTTTAGATTTATTTATTTTTATGTCTACCTTTTGCCTTTATGTATATATGTGTACTTTGTGTGCCTTATATCCTCAGAGATCAGAAGAGGGAGTTGGATCTCCTGGAACTTAAATTACAGATGGTTGGGAGCCATCATATGGCTTTCTGCAAGAACACGTGCTCCTAACCACAATCTCTCCAGCCCTGTTCATGAATTTCAGATTCCTGCTTTTAGACTATTTAGAAATAAGGATCAACATTAATGCAATATAAACCACATGCAAATTTCTGTGCCAACTGTTTATATAATGCTCATCTAATTCTTATAATAAACAAATTATTATATATTTATTTTGCTTTTTGAGATGATGTCTCACTGTATTACCCAATCTAGTCTCAAGCTCCCAGATTCAAGTATTCTTTCTGCCTCAGCCGCCTAATAGCTGGTACTGCAGGCACACACACGCCCCCACACCAGGACTGGATGGTTGGTTGGTTGGTTGATTGATTGATAGGTTGAGTTCTCTCATCTTCCTTCCCCTCCTTTTTTTCCTTCTTCTGTTCATTCTTTCTTGCCCCTTCCTCCTCCCCATGTCCTCTCCTGTGCCTTTTCCTCCTCTTTGATTTATCCTTTACTGAAGATTTATTTTCCAACTTGTCTTTATCACCTTCTGGAATATCTTTCCAGTTTGACAGTAAGAGAGAAAAGTTAATTTGGATGGTTCTTCGAGTACAGAAATCATCTCACTAGTGTTCTGGGGATATATCTTGATTAGTAGAGAGCATTTCTAGCATGTACATGGCCTTGATTTTGATCCCCATTACTGTATACACTGGGTGAAGTAGTACTAGCCTGTGTAAACCCAAAAGGAATCAGAAGGTCATGGTCCTTCTTGGCTCCACAGCAAGTTCAAAGCCAGCCTTAGCTACATGAGAGCGTGTTGCAGAAAAAAGAAGCGGGGAAGAAAAACAAGAAATGAGCTTGCTAGGATAAAAGCTCTGAGAGGATGGTTTCATGCACAGTGGTCCAGTAGCACAAAAACGGTATTCAGCTTGACACTGGTGGACTCGGGGAACTCGATTGCTTCTCTCTGCATTAATATTTTTTAAAAGAACTTATTTTTATTCTTTGAGAATTTCACAGTGCACACAGCATATTTCTATTATATGATCATATTCATCCTCCAGACCTTCCCCAACTCTTCCCAGATACAGACCCTTTTTCCTCCCTCTTCCCAACCTTGTTCTTTTAATTTTTTAATGTATACATGTGATTGATTGAATTGAATATCATGGGTTTGTGGATGCAGAGGCCAGAAGGGAGTGACAGATTCCTTGGAGATGGATTTACAAGCGATTTTGAGTTGCCTGATGTGGGTGCTAGGAACTGAACTTAGGACCTTTGGAAGAATCGCAAGTGCTCATAACCCTTGAGCCATCTCTCCAGACTCCCACCCCCTTTAAAATCCCACAGAATCTAGTTTGGCTGCACCTTAATTTTAGAGAAATGCGGTGAGATGATGGTAAGCCAAAGTAGTCCGAGCTCTCTAAGCACAGATGAATATCAAGTATATCTAAATTGAATGGCTCATGTTTGCTCTTTAACATTAATGACTGGATATTCAAAAGTTATAATAATTGAATATTGACATTTTCCCCCAAAGGTTTTGAAAGAGGGAAAGAAGATATTTCTCAAAATAAAGATGACTCTTCACTTTCAATGTCAAAGAGCAAGGTAGGCATATTGTTGTTCCCAATATGTGATAGGACATTTAAAATTAGGGTACTGAACTGAAATCCTGTATGTGTTCATAAGAATTTTTATGTTGGTATGTTTAAACCATGTAGTATATGTGGAAAGTATAAGGGTCTATACTCGGATTGATTGAGGTGCTGTTGAGTACTTGGAAAGTACTGATTGGTAACCATTGTTGCCTTCAGAGTAATACTGGTTTTGTTATGTGGGCTACAGCAGAACTTCTCAACTGGAATCTGAGGGTTCCATTAAGAGATGTCTCAGACTTCATGATTTTAACAAAAGATTTTTAAGTATTTTAAATTTATTTATATGACAGTCAGAACATATACATTTACCAGATAATGAACAAAGATCTGTGTAGTGCTATCCTATAATTAAAATAGGGCATGATTATTCTAAATCAGTAGTTTTTTTAAAATACCACCATAATGATGTGGTTGTCCTCTATAGATTTAGTAGCAGCAACAAGAGCTTTTATAAAGATTTTGGTATCAACTTCAGTGATTGGAAGAACCTCTCTCTTAGCCCAGTGAACTAACTCTGTGCTATTTACAGCAGTAGGCTTTGCTCATCCTGCCCTATATGTTTTTCTCCTGTTCCTAGGAAGAGTTGAGAGGATTACATAGTATGTTTTGATTCATGTTTTGTACATACTATTCATAGTTAACTTTACAAATATTTGTAACTTAAAGGTGCATGTTTAGGATGAAAGTTTAATAGCACATTTTATTTATTGGGCATATGTGTGCAGGTACATGTGTTCATATCTACATATGAAGGCCAGAGGAAAAACCATGACTGTTCTTCCTTAGGCACTATCAATCTTTTCTTTAATATACAGGGACTTTCATTGGCCTGGAATTTACCAAGTAGGTGAAACTATCTACAGCAAGCCCCAGAGAATCTGCCTCCCCACCCTTTAGCATTAGAATTACAAGCACACCTGGCCATACCTGTCCCCACATCACATTTTTCTGTGGGTTCTGGGGAATCTAAGTCAGGACCTCATGCTTTCCAAGCAAGTGTTTTGCCAAATGAGCCATCTCCCAGCTCCAGTGCACTATAGTTATGTAACATTTCTTTTCTTACTCGTTGCAAGGTTCATAGCTGAGTCCCAGATAAAAGACATATTAACAAGATAAAAATACACGTATTTATTTAATATTTAAGTGCTATGGAATGTTGGAACCTTCAGAAATGAAGACAACCCTCCCCCCAAAATCCTGTATATTTTTATGTTTTGGTTTGATGAAGAGTACAAGTATGATTGAGCAAAAAGGATAACAAAAGGGCTGGAGGTCTAAACTAGTTGCACACTCCTCGTCTAGAATGCAGTGCTTTAGGTTCGGTTCCCAGCTCCATTAAGAATAAACAAACAAACAAAGAGAATGTTCTAGTTTGCTTTTAATTGCTGTGATAAAGTACTGACTAAGCCAGCTCTCAGGAGGAAAGGGTTTATTTGGCTTACACATCCAAGTCACAGTCCATCATTGAAGGAAGTTAGGGCAGGATCTCAGTCAAGAACCTGGAGGCGAGGACTGAAGAAGAAACTGAAAAAATGCTGCTTACTGGCTTGCTTACTATGCTTTCTTATATATCCCTGGACCACCAGCCCAGGAGTAGCACTGCCCACAGTGGACTGGGCTCCTACATCAGTCATCAATCAAGAAAATGCCCACATGTCAATCTGATGGCAGTAATTCTTCAGCTGAGAATCCTTCTTTCCATGTCACTCCAGTTAGTGTCAAGTTGACAAAACCACCCGGCAGAGAGGGTAATGAAGGGCAGCCCACAGGCTTATTTGCTGAGATTCTTCTTGGTGTCTCTGTGTCATTGGATCCTTTCCTGCAAGGATAAGAGAGCATTTGCTACAGGGAAAAGTTAGATTTCTTCTATGGCCTGTTCCCAGGAAGGAAGATAAGATACAGTCAGAGAAGGGCCTTCTTCCTCTTTACTTGTCTTGTAGTTTCTTTCATCTTAATATAGACAGTATGCTAAGATGCTATGTTTTAGAGTACTATGTGCTGGGCTCTGCTGGGTATTTTATATAACCTGGTTTTGTGTTGTTGTTGTTGTTTTGTTTTGTATTGTTTTGCGAGACAGGGTTTCTCGAGACAAAGTAGCCTTGGCTGTCCTGGAACTGGCACTGTAGACCAGGCTGGCCTTGAATTCACAGAGGTTTGCCTGCCTCTGCCTCCCAAGTGCTGGAATTAAAGGCATGCACCAACACCGCCTGGCTTATAACCTGTAATTTTTAAAAGTCAGAGAAAAATGTACCCTAAGCACCATAGCTAGAAATACAGTAGAATTATTTTTTAAAGCTTGTTTTTACACACTTAGTACTAGAATCATTGAATATACAGAGTAAAGCTCAGAAGCTTTAAAGCATAAACACAAAGACCTATGTGCCACAGCTGTCTAGTTCTCATCTGTGTAGCTTGTAGAGATAGGGAAGGGACTAGGGAACTGAACTTTGCAGACGCTGATGGACACTAATGACTAAGACAGACATGTGTCTTGTTACACCTATGCCTTATATAAAAGAATATTTAGGGTGTTGATCTTTAAAATTAAATAGGAAGTTAAGGTCTCCATTATACTAGGAACATCTCAAATGCTCAGTACCTACATATGGCTAGTGGCTGCCATGTCAAACAACTCAAATGCAGTGAATTGAAGAGCAGTCTGGACTATATGTGATCCTGTCCTGAAGAAACAAGCAGAACTTATAGTGAACAACTCTTAACATGGGAACCTTTTGGGATTAGTAACATGATACTCATTCTGCTGTTTTTCAAGAGATCTCTAGGAACTAGTTTGTTCCTAAGTATTTTAATGTAGAACCTACTCGTTTTCATTCTTCTTTAAGTAATCAGGGGAACAAATTAAAAATTTTTAAATTATTTTATTTTTATGGGTATAGCTGTTTTGCCCGAATGTATATCTGTGTACCACATGTGTGGTGCCATAGGAGGGCATTGGATCCCCTGGAACTGGAGTTAGAGACAATTGTGAGCCACCATGTGGGTGCTGGGAATTCAACTCTGGTTCTCTTGAAGATCAGCCAATGCTCTTAAATGCCAAGATGTCTTTCCATTCCCCAAAAAGCATTTTTAAATGCATTTTTAATTATCTCATGTGCATGACAGGAATGGCCATTATGAGTAATTTGTGTAGTAAGATGAATGGAATCTTGTTGTTAGGATAAGGGGTTTCTGTAACATAGATCCCTTAACTTGATCCTCCAACATCCATGGACCTGCATATAAGTTCATAAGTTATTACTACTTGTTTTAAAAAGATATGCTTACCTGAATGTTTAAAATACCTTTCCAACCCAAAGTAATCACAGTAATCACAGTAACATACTATGTTCCTTATAAATGTAGTGTTTTGTAGTTTCTAAAGGAAATTACAAGACATTTTGTACATTAATGCTTTACTCTGAAAGGTGGATTCTGACTACAATTAGAAACCTGAATCAGAGCATATACCAAGTATTATGTTAAACACTTACGTGTGTTACCTTATTCAACCCCTAAAGCAAACCTTGTGAGTTAGCAGTAAATGAGGATATTTTACTAATGAGGACATTAAGACCTAAGAGATAAATAACTTCTTAAAGTTGCATAGCCTGTAAGGCCATAGTAGTTAAGTGTGTGTGGGGTGGGGGAGGCATGCTAGTATTCTAAAAGCCATTTAACAGATTCAAGAAATTCTATGGGTGGGGGAGAGATGTCCCCCCAACCACCTACACACACACATCAATGCCTGAGGCAGGTAGACAAGATATCCCTGAGGTCATAAGAGTAGGAGAGCTGTCTCTGTTCTCCACCAGCTACAACACTTGTGAGAGCAAGCCCTGTACCTCACATGGGCAGCACAGTAGAGCTGACCCTGTTTGCTGAGGTATAAGTGAGCCAACCCTGAAGTTATGAACATGGGAGAACTGTCCCCATTACTCCTCTGTCTTGAAGTGGTATAGGGGAGGAGAAGATGCTCATCCCCCATCCCCCTACTCCCATCCATCAGCTCCTCAGGCAGGCAGGATGGCTGCCTCTGCCCTTCATCAGCTGCCTCTGCCCTTCATCAGCTGCAGCGCTCAGGAAAGTGGCCCCTACAACTCTCCTGGACAACACAGTAGAGCATTCTTATGCCACCACAATGGTCCATTATGACATCACAAAGCTCAATTTTGACATCACCATGCTCTATTAGGAAAGCGCAATGAACCATGATTACATCACAATGCTCAATTATGACATCACAATGCTCCGTTATGACATCACGAGGCTCCATTATGACATCAACCACGCTATACTGTGATATCACAGTGCTCCATTATTACATCACAATGCTCTATTATGTCATCAATATGCTCCATTATGAAACACAATGCTCCATTATGACATCACAATGGACTATTATGACATCACAATGCTGCATTTTGAAATCAAGATGCTCTATTATGACATCACAATACTTCATTATGACATCACAATGCTGCATTTTGAAATCACAATGCTCTGTTATGACATCACAATACTTCATTATGACATCACAATGCTCTACTATGACATCAGAGTTCTCTATTATGCCTTCACAATGGTCCATTATGGCATCACAAAGCTCATTATGACATCACTATGCTATACTATATCATCACAATTCTCCATTATAACATCACAATGCTCTATAATGACATCACAATGCTCTATTATGACTTTACAATGCTCTNCTATGACATACAATACTCCATTATGACAAAAAAAGTGCTCTACTACTACATCACAGTTCTCCATTATGACAAAACAATCTTCCAATATGTATCACCATGCTCCATTATGACTTAACAATGCTCTATTATGACATCACAATGCTCCATTTTGATACCAAGATACTCTTCTGACATCACAAAACTCCATTATGACATCATAATGCTCTACTATGACATCACAATCCTCTGTTATGACATCACAATTTTCCATTAGGACATCACATGTTATGCTATGATATCACAATGCTCCATTATGACCTCACAATGCTCTATTATGACATTACAGTGCTCCATTATGACATCACAATGCTCTATTATGACATCACAATGCTCCATTATGACATCACAGTGATCTATTATAATGTCATAATACTATACTATGACATTACAATGCTCCATTATGACATCACAATGCTCTATTATGACATCACAATGCTCCCCTTTGATATCAAGATGCTCTTGTGACATCACAAAACTCCATTATGACATCACAATGCTCCATTATGATATCACAATGGTATACTATGACATCACTATGCTCTATTATGACATCACAATGTTCTATTAAGACATCACAATGATTGATTATGCTATCACAATGCTCCTGACATAACAATACTCCATTTTTACATCACAATGCTCTACTACAACATCATCATGCTCCATTATGACATCACAATGCATCATCATGACATCAAAATTCCCTGCTATGACATCACAATGGACTATTATTGTCAAAATGCAATATATTGACATGACAATGGACTGTCATGACAATACAATGCTCCATTATGACATCACAGTGCTATACTATGACATCACCATGCTCCTATATGACATCACGGTACTCTAGTGTTACATCACAATGATCCATTATGACAATACAATGGACTATAATGACATCACATTGCTCCATTATGATATCACAATGCTCCACTATGACATCACAATGGATTATTATGACAACACAATGCTCCATGATGACATCGTAATTCTTTATTATGCCATCACAATGGTCCATTATGACATCACAAAGTTCATTATGACATCAGAATGCTATACGGTTACATCACAATGCTCCAATATAATGTCACAATGCTCTATTATGATTTCATACTGCTTTATGACATCACAATGCTCTATTACGACATCTCAATGGACTATAATGACATCACAATGCTCCATTTTGACATCACAGTGTTCCATTATGATTTTACAATGTTCTATTATGACATAGAATACTCCATGATAACATAAAAATGCTCTACTATTACATCACAATTCTCGTTATGACAAAATAATCTTCCAATATGTATCCCCATGCTCCATATGACATCACAATGGACTGTAAGGACATCACAATGCTCCATTATGACATCACAATGTTCCTTTATGACATCACAATGCATTATTATGACAACTCAATGCTCCATTAACATCACAATGTTCCATAATATCACAATGCTCCATCATGACACCTCAAAGGGCTATTATGACATCACAGTGCTTCATTTTCACATCACGATGCTCTCTTTTGACTTCACAATACTCCATTTTGACATTACAATGCTCCAGTATGATTTAACCATACTCCATTATGACATTAGAATGCTCCATTATGACATCACAGCGCTCTATTATGACATCACAATACTCCATTATGATCCCACAATGCTATATTATGATATCACAGTGCTCTATGATGCCATCACAAGGGTCCATTATGATATCACAATGCTCTCTTTTGACATCACAATGGACTATTATGACATCACAATGCTCTCTTTTGAAATCAAGATGCTCTTAGGACATCACAAAATTCCATTATGACATCACAATGTTCTACTATGACATCTCAATCTTCTATTATGACATCACAATTCTCCATTATGACATCAAATGTTATACTTTGACAAAATAATGCTCCATTATGACCTACAATGCTCTATTATGACATCACAATGCTCCATTATGACATCACAATGCTCTATTATAACTTCACAATGGACTATTATAACATCACAATACTCCATTTTAACATCATAATGCTCCATTATGACATCACAATTGTATGCTGTGACATTACTGTGCTCTTTTATGATATAACAATGTTATATTAAAGCATCACAATGATCCATTATGACTTCACAATGCTCCATTTTGCAATTGCAATGCTCTATTATGACATAACAATANGCCATTTTGACATCACAATGCTCTACTACATCATCATCCTCCATTATGTGATCATAATGTGCCATGTGACATCAAAATTCTCTTCTATGACATCACAATGGACTATTATTATCAAAATACTCTATGAACAATTATGACAACACCATGCTCCATGATGACATCATAATTCTCTATTATACCAACACAATGGTCCATTATGACATCACAAAGCTCAGTATGACATTACCATGCTTTACAATTACATCACAATGCTCCAATATAACATCACAATGCTCTATTATGACTTCTTAATGCTTTATGACATTACACTGCTCTATTATGACATCTCAATGGACTATAATGACATGACAATGCTCCATTTTGACATCATAATGCTCCATTATGACATTACAATGCTCTATTATGTCATACAATTCTCCATTATGACATAAAAATGCCCTACTATTACATCACAATGTTCCATTATGACATAACAATCCACCAATATATATCACTGTCTTCCCTTATGATATCACAATGCTCTATTATGGCATCACAATGCTCTACTATGACATCACAATGTTATACTATGACACCACAATGATCTCCTATAACACCACAATGCTCTACCTTGACATCACAATGATTTGAAAACTGAAATAGAGACAATAAAGAAGACACAAACTGAGGGAATGCTGGAAATGAAAAATCAGAGTAAATAAACAGGAACTACAGATGCAAGTATAACCAACAGAATGCAAGAGAGAATCTCTGGCATTGAAGACACAATAGAGGAAATAGATTCCTCAGTTAAAGAAAATACTAAAGTCAAAAAAGTCATAACACAAAACTTCCAGGAAATTTGGGACACCATGAAAAGACCAAACCTAAGAATAATAAGGGTAGAAGAAGGAGAAGAATATCATCTCAAATGCACAGAAAATATATTCAACAAAATCATGGAAGAAAACTTTCCCAACCTAAAGAAGGAAATGCCTATGAAGATACAAGAAGCTTACAGAACACCAAATAGGCTGGATCCAAAAAAAAAAAAATTCCCCTTGCCACATAATGATCAAACCACTAAACATACAGAATAAAGAAAAAATATTAAGAGCTGCAAAGGAAAAGGCCAAATAACATATAAATGCAGACCCATCAGAATAACACCTGACTTCTCAATGGAGACTATGAAAGCTAGAAGATCCTGGACAGACGTTATGCAGACACTAAGAGATCATGGATGCCAACCGAGACTTTTATATCCAGCAAAATTCTCAATCACCATAGACGGAGTAAACAAAATATTTCATGATAAAATGAGATTTAAACAATACCTATCCGCAAATTCAGCCCTACAAAAAGCACTAAGGAAGTTAGATACACCCTTGAAAACACAGGCTATAGATAATCCCACACCAACAAATACCAAAGAAGAGAAACACACAACACTACCACCAAAAAATAACAAGAATTAACAATTACTGGTCATTAATATCCATTAATATCAATGGTCTCAATTTGCCCATAAAAAGACACAGTCTAACAGAATGGATATGAAAACAGGATCCATTCTTCTGCTGCATACAACAAACACACCTCAACCTCAAAGACCTCAGAGTAAAGGGCTGGGAAAAGACTTTGCAGTCAAACAGACTTAAGAAACAAGCTGGTGTAGCTATCCTAATATCTAATAAAATAGACTTCAAACTAAAATCTATCAAATAGGTTGTGAAGGACACTACATATTTATCACAGGGAAAATCCACCAAGATGATGTTTCAATTCTGAACATTTATGACCTAAATACAAGGGCACCCACATTTGTAAAAGAAACATTACTAAAGCTTAAATCTCACATCAAACCCTACACACTAGTAGTGGGAGATTTCAACATCCCACTCTCACCACTGGATAGATCTACCAGACTGAAACTTAACAGAGAAATAAGGGACCGCACAGAAGTCATGACTCAAATGGACTTAATAGATATCTCCAGAACATTCCACCCTAATACAAAAGAATATACCTTCTCAGCACCCTATGGAACTTTCTCTAAAATTGACCACATGCTTGGTCACAAAGCAAATCTCAATAGATACAAAAAAATTGGAATAAACTCCTGTATTTTATCGAATCACCATGGCTTAAAGTTAGATTTTAACAACAAAAATTGCAGAAAGCCTACAATCGCATGGAAACTGAATAATGCCCAAGTGAATCACCAATTGGTCAAGGAAGAAATAACGAAATTAAAGATTTCCTAGAATTCAAAGAAAATGAAAGTACAACATACCCAAACTTATGGGACACTATGAAAGCAGTACTAAGAGGAAAATTCATAGAACTAAATGCCCACATAAGGAAGATGGAGAAATCTCATGTTAGTGACTTAACAGTACACCTGAAAGCTCTAGAACAAAATGAAGCAATCTCACCTAGGAGGAATAGATGACAGGAAATAATCAAATTGAGGGTTGAAATCAATGAAATAGAAACAAAGAGAACAACACAAAGAATCAATGAAACCAAGAGTTGGTTCTTTGAAAAAATCAAGAAGATAGACAAGCCCCTATCCAAATTAACCGAAAGGCAGAGAGAGAGCATCCAAATTAACAAAATCAGAAATGAAAAGGGTGACATAACAACAGACAATGAGGAAATCCAGAGAATCATCAGGTTGTACTTCAAAAACCTGTACTCCACAAAATTTGAAAATCTGAAAGAAATGGACAATTTTCTGGATAG
>LZPO01055375.1:60493-73153 GCA_001675575.1 Neotoma lepida
TTCCTGACAGGCGGGGTTAGCATTCTCAAAGGCAAGGTGTTTGACAAAGGTACTTTCACTTTCCTCCGAGCCCAAGAGGCATTCAGCAGCGTCATTAAGACGAGAGAGGAAATCGCTGTATGGCTCATCTGGGCCCTGGCGGATTTTTGCCAGAGAAGTGGTAGTGGCACCTTTTAGAGGAAGCCGCTTCCATGCTAGAAGACCAGCAACCTGAATCTGGGATAAAAGGCCGGGTGGAAAAGTGGCTTGAACTTCATTTTTATCATAGGGTGGTCTGCCTAAGAGTTTTTGGATGGTNCATGTTTTTGAGGACGGGCTTTTGAAATTACGTTGAGCTGCCTCACGACAATTTTCGGAAAAATTGGCCTTCCAAACGACAAAGTCGCCTCCTGAGAGGGCTGCACAGGCCAAAAAATGCCAATCGTTTGGTGTGAGCCAGGACTCTGATTTTCAAGGAGGGCGAGGGTGAAAGGGGCCGTGGGACCATACTGGGCACAGGCAGCTTTAAGGCGCTCGAGAAAGCGGAAGTTAAGTTGTTGATATCCGGGGCCAGACTGGGAGTCTGTTACTAAAGGCTCCGCCCCCTCGTGTTGTTCTTCAGTGTCTTCTCCCTCAAGGGGAGGGGGTTCGTCCGGGTCAGACGCCGGAGGTGGAGTGGGGTCGGCAGCCTGGCTCTGAGTAACCGGAAAAGCCAGAATGGGCTGAGATGGAGATTTTTTGCTTGGGAGGCCTCTAGGGGACCCAGTCCTTGGGGAGGCCAGAGCAAGGTCTGAAAGTTCCTGATCAAGGGACCACAGCTCGCGAAGGAGTGTTATATGTTCATGGTGGACCTGAAGGGTTTTGCGGAGGCTTTGGAGGTTGGGGAGGAGCTCTGGGGAAATCTCAGCATCTGGGGAGGGAGTGAGGGGTGGAGCAGTCGGGGTGACCAGTCCCGGGGCCTCAATGACTGGGGCACAAAAGGGAGAAGTGTCCTCGTATGAGGGTGGTTGTGGAAGAGTTATAGTTGGAGTGGGATTTTTGGGGGTGACCAGAGGGGTCACGGGGTGGGGGGAGTCTGTTTTAATGGGGTCACCAGGGGAGTCTTTTAATGGTGGCCAGTCAGGATTATGATATTTAGCCGCCTCTTCTTCCAGGGAGAAGTCACCACTGGGATCGAGGGGCTCACTGGGGCCCAGATCTTGCAATGAAGGATAGAGAGATCTGGGGATGCTGGGAGTGGGAGCGACTCCCTCCTCCATGTCTCGGATCTCTTTTATTGACGGAGTGCATGAGGGGGGGCGCGAGAGGCCCGGAGTGCCCCGTGAGGGGGATCGAGAAGACTCCTTCATAGCCTTTTCTCCTTGGGAAATGACTGAATCAATGTCAGGGGAGGGGGAGGTTTTGTGGACTCTAAGAATGCCATTAATCAAATTCCAATAAGAGAAAGTAACAACAGGGACCTTTTCAGGACCAAAAACATGATAGTGATCAGTCAGACAATCTCCTACTCTTTTCCAGCGTTTTTCATCAATTGTTCCCTCTTGGGGGAACCAGGGACAGCAGTTCCCTAAGTGAAGGAAGAATTTTTTGAGGTCTTTTTTGCGAACCCTTACCCCTCGTGTCTTGAGGGCCTCCTTGATGCCCTTGACAAAAAGATCATGAGAAGAAATTCCCTGTCCCATGGCTTAGACTATAGTTTAGACTAACCTCGTCCTTCCCGCTCTCCTCTGGACCGTTGCTAATCAAGTCAGGCAGTCTCGACGGACGATCACTCTGAAATCTCCACCAGACGTCTGGGCTTTCCAGGAGAAGGACATTCAACTCCCATCACGGTGAGGGTCGAGCCCCACGTTGGGTGCCAGTTGCCCCGGCCAGCGGGGTCTCAACAGGGGCGACCCACCTGAGGGAGAGAATGAAGGGACNNGAGACACAAAGGAAGACAGCAAGACAGGATTCTGATCAAGCTGCAAATTTTATTTTTCACACCGTGGTTTAAGTATCTTGCAAGGGAGAGGAGGGGGCAGGAAGGAGGGGTATGCAGGTTCAGTGGTTGGGGGAGCTGGCAGCAGAAGGCAGGATGTTGGCTGGGTGAGAAGGGGGCACTGGTCAGGGTCTACTGTCTGGTTGCTGTTACCCAACCGCAGGTGTTCCAGGTATTCTATCTTGGGTACATCTAGTGTCTGGGCAAGCAAGGTGTTGCTTGTGCTAGAAAAGGTTGGTGGTTGTGTGACCTGCTTTTCTAGGAGACTCAGTAACTTTCCATGGTTCATCTCTGGCCCCTAACAAGAAATGACTTTTATTTGTTTTCCAGATTTAAGAATTTGCATTGATTAAGTAGAACTCTTGTGTATTATTCTTTATACATTTATTTTTAATAATTCAATTCAATGCTGTATGTATTTCTGCTTTTTTTCTTTGAGGAAGATAAAAAGTTCACATATTTTGATTGGTATTGTAAATTAAAGGTTACTTGGTATGTTCTATCATTTAATTCAACTGTAAAAGGCAGTATTAATAGAATGAATGCAAAGTCCAAAAGTTTTCCTGGTATTTGGAAGATGATTTCAGTAGAAGTACCTTCTATCTTCCTTGAAAATCTGAGTGATTCCATTGTTCTATCTCCTGTCAGGTCATCAAAGGTTCATGAATACATANAGCATGAGGACACAAAGTCAGGAGCCTGGTAAAATAGCTTAGGAAAACTTTTGTTCAAATTCTCTAAAATACAATATATACCCAACAATCCATTATATGTAAGATGGACAAAGTTTATAATTTTTTTAACATAATATATTAATATAATATAACATAATCTAATAAAACAAGATAAACACTGAAGATAACATAATAGTATTATATACTACAATAAAATAAAACAAAATAAACGNGTAAAAATAGCACTGAAGATTATGTAATATAATATGATAATATTCTAAAACATAAAATAAAATGTGCTTTTTCTTGAAGCAATTATTGGAGAAGGGACAGATTTTCTTCTGAATTGTCTTGTTGTGGATGGTTGGAGAAGTTGTCAGGCAATTGTCCCAGGCTTGTCCAAGTTCATCCCTCTTTATGTTTTCTCTTCTATTTCTTGTGGTGGGAAGAAGAGCTCCCACCTTAGACTACTGGAAATAATCAAAAGGGAGCCTGACCTTGCATACTCTGTTGAGTATTCACATGGATGAATACCCTAACTGTCATCATAGAGCCCTCATCCAGAGACTGATGGAGGCAGATACGGAGATCCGCAGCCGGGCACTAGGCCGAGCTCCAGGAGTCCAATTGATGGGAGAGAGGGGGACTTCTATGAGCAAGGGACAACAAGATCATGATGGGAAGGTGTACAAAGACGGCCAGCCAAACTAGTGGAGATGCATGAACTGTTGACCAATAGCTGAGGAGCCCCCATAAGCCCTCATCAGACAGATGGAGCAGATGCAGAGATCCACTGCTGGGCACCAGGCTGAACTCCAAGCATCCAATTGTTGTGAGAAAGGAAAAATTCTCCAAGCAAGGGACATCGAGATCATGATGGGAAAATGTACTGAGACGGCCAGCCAAACTAGTGGAAACCCATGAACTGTGGACCAATAGCAGTGGAGGCCCCATGGTGCTGGACTGGGCCCTCTGGATACTCGAGACAGTGGTTTAGCTTGTTTAGGGGGCCCCCAGGCAATGGGATCGGGATCATGAGCTGGTTCATGAGCTGGCTTTTTGGAGCCCAGTGCCTATGGTGGGACACCTGGCACAGCCTTGCTACAGGGAGGAGGGTCTTGGACCAGCCTCAACTAAATGTACCAGGCTCTGGGGACTCCCCATGGGAGACCTTGCTTTGGAGGAGACTCTGTCATGGAAGACCAAAAGCATACCTCAGAAAAAGAGCAGAGACAGCACACTAGTAGAAAAACTAAGCAGCCATTTATTGATGCTATAAGAGCATGTTTTTGTGCATATTTCACCAAAGTTTATAATCTTAATTTTCTAACTCTGATTATGATTTCTGTCAAGTAAGAAGACTTGAATCTGGGCGCACTGATAAACTGTGATCTTTGAATCTGACATTTCCCCAGGTAGTTTAGCTACTTGGAGAAAAATAGCAATATATTATCCCTTATCTGAGAAGTCGAGGTGAGTGTCTGAGGAAACTGACATGTTAGTTTCTTACTGTAGTTCACCCATTAGAAAGACAAAAGAACTTAAAGAGACTTGACTGAATAAAAATGATGATTTCACACAATTAAAAAATTTATATAAAAAGTGTGGTCAGAGAGAAAATTAGAAAGAGCATGGAAGCTGGGTCTGGTGACAAAGGCTACTTAGTATTCTGAAGCAGGAGGATTTCCAGTTAAATTATAAAGCAAGTGCAAGGATAGCCTGGGAAATTTAGTGAGACCCTATCCTAAAGTGAAAAATAAAAGAAGGATTAAGGATGTAGCCCATTGGTGAAGTGCTTGTACTTAGGAATTCATGTAACATGAATTGCTAAATGGTCTTATTAATAAAAAAAAAAAACCCAGATATTGAGGTGAAAGCTGAGAGATCAGAGGAATAGAACAAGCCAGCCACAAGCTCTTATTGCTAGGAAATCCTCAGCCCAAGAGAGCTACTTCCTGTATACTCAACCCTTATATACCTTTCTGTGCCCTGCCATCTTACTTCCTCTCTCCACCAAGCTACATCACTTCCTCTTTCTGCCCAGCTCTATCACTTCCTGTCTGTCTGTACAGACCCCCAGACCTCTATGGTTGACTAGTGCTGGGATTAAAGACGTGTATCACCACTCCTGGTTCTGTTCCAAGTGTGGCCTTGAACTCACAGAGATCCAGATGAATCTCTGCCTCCTGAATGCTAAAATTAAAGGTGTGTGCTACCACTGCCTGACCTCTATGTTTAATATAGTTACTGGCTTTGTCCTCTGTTCCTCAACCAAGCTTTATTTGTTAGAGCACAAATAAAATATCACCACATTTCCCCTTTTTTGTCTAAAAATAAAAAAATTGAAATATAAGAAAAAATATATACAATAAGTACAATAACTATATACAATATATGCAGGCAATAAATACATCAACACTGTCTACTCCATTTTCACTTGACAAATTCAGTGAAAATATTCCATTATCTATCCTATTTTGGTGAATCCAAAATGTACCTAATTCACTTTCTAACTTACCTTGTATTACCAACCAAAAACTATCTTTTGATGTCTTTCAAACTTATACTCTTTACACCTCCTTAGTGAGTTTCTTTTCTGAATTTGTTAACAAGGAAAACTATAACTATCTAATCTTCAACTCTCTCAGAGACCTGAGAAGAAAATATTACCTAGTTAAACAGGAAGCACAAACAAGTAACTTCCAAAAAATGTAAGGAATGACAGAAACAGCTGGCTGCCTGGACACTCATCCAAGGTTTCTCTGCAATGTTGGGGCATCCATCTTCAGCCAACAGGCCTAGCATATCTGACAGACTCATCTGTGAAGCGGGATTTTCTAAAGAGATTGCTTACCTTGTCTTGGCAAGGATTGGTAGCCCTTTCTTTTGTGTCCTGCTTGTCCATTTTGGACAGCATACTGTCAGTAGTCGAGGCAAGGGCACTTTCTAGCCGAGTGGCTAACTTTTGCCACAAAGAAAGTAATCTCCATATGGAGTTTCTTCAATGCCCATCATCTTTGAAGTAGATTGGTACTGCCAGGAGCAGACATGCTTCATTGTCATAAAAAAAGAAGAAAAAAAATATGTTATTAAAACATCTTAAATGCCACATTCTCCAGATCTCTAAAGTGTTTGAAGATGACCTGTCTATCTAAAATATATTTCTGCTTGAGCTTAGAAACATACCTAATATTACTACAAGTTTGATTGTAATGACTAACTACTAACCTGTATTTCTTTATTATCATAAATAGTTGATAATAACTTTCAAGGACTAAAAATTGCATTACATTATTAAATGAACTGTGTAAGTACAATGCCTTGAACAAGATTAGAAATATATGTACACATAAAATAAGTTTGGGTTTTGCCCAGTCACTGGGCATGCTTTAGTGAAACATTTCACTATTAGGATAAGAATTTGTACCTCTATTTATGGTCAAGCTATCTATATATTATCTCTCCTGCAGTTGTACATCGAATGTTTTAATAATAATAAAAAAATTTTTAAAAAAAGAAATATATGTACAATATTTTCAAACAAGATCAATCTCAAATTTGTATCAATATACATAATTTGTATACAATGTACAAAAATATAATCCAATGTAAAATATTTAAAACTAGTAGTTCCTTTCTAAAAGTAGATTCAATAATCTACCTTTTTATCTTATCATATCCATATTCTCTCTTTTTTCTTTTCAGAGTAGGTCCAATGGTAATTCAGCTGAGAGTTGTTCAGTTTTCATGAGGTTGTAGACTTTCTGTAGTTTGTGTTGTTGTGGAACTCTAACCCATGGTGATCTGATAAGATACAGGAAGTATTCCAATGTTTTTGTATCTGTTGAGTTTTTTTGTGTGTGACTGAGTATGTGGTCAATTTAGAGAAGGTTCCATCAGGTGCTGAGACGGTATATTCTTTTGTGTTTGGGTGAAATGTTCTGTAGATGTCTACTTAAAGTCCATTGAGTCATAACATTCATTATTTTCCTTGTTTCTTTGTTAAGTTTCTGTCTGGTGGACCTATCCATTGGTGAGAGTGGGGTGTTGAAGTCTCTCCACTATTAGTGTGTGGGGTTTGATGTGTGATTTAAGCTTTAGTAATGTTTCTTTTACAAATGTGGGTCCCCTTTTATTTGGGACATAGATGTTCAGAATTGAGACTTCATCTTGATGGTTCTTTGATGATTATAAAATGTCCTTCTCCATCTCTTTTGATTAATTTTAGTTTCAGTTCTATTTGGTTAGATATTAGGATAGTTACACTGCTTGCTTCTTAGGTCCATGTGAATGGGAAAATGTTTCCAACTCTTTACTCTGAGGTGATGTTTATATTTGAATTTGAGGTATATTTCTTATATTCAGCAGAAGGAAGGTTCCTGTTTTTGTATTCATTCTGTTAGCCTGTGTCTTTTTTATTAGTGAATTGAGTCCATTGATTATTATGTGGCAAGGGAACTTTTTTTTCTGGTCCAGCCTCTTTGATGTTCTTTAAGCTTCTTGTACCTTTATAGGCATAACCTTCTTTAGGTTGGGAAATTTTTTTCAATGATTTTGTTGAATATGTTTTCTTTGCCTTTGAGCTGGGATTCTCCTTTTTCTATCCCTATTATTCTTAGCTTTGGTCTTTTAATGGTGTCTCAGATTTCCTGGATGTTTTGTGTTAGGAATTTATTGGATTTAACATTTTCTTTGACCGATGAATCTATTTCCTCTATATTTGTAATTAATATTTTCCACTTAAAAATGGTTTGATAACTGTGCCAAATATGATTCCTCACCTGTTCTTCCAACTGGTGTGGGTTGTGCCTATGCCTATGTAGTCTGCTAGGGTTCAAGTCCAACTGTACCTACTTATTAAGTTCTAGACCAGCTAAAGTTACATGATAAGCCCCTTTAAAAAACCCAACTAGCTAGTAGTTTAAAGTTCAGCCACTGTAACAAAGGTAAAACAGCATTTTGGTGCTCCAGCCCGTGGAACAACCACACAGGAGGGGAAATACCAGCCAGATCTGCTCTGTTGCCATCTGTGCCTCTCCACCCAAGCACTCACAGCAGGTGGCTGCTGCTTGCTGAGACTCTGAAAAGTAAGCTTGCATTTGGGAAGTGTGAGAGGGGCTTGATTTTGCCACTGACAATGCAGACAACTGGAGAACTCAGTAGGTTTTGTGAGATATCTGGGAAATCCTTTAGGAGAGATCTTTCCCAAATTAAGAATGGGGAACATCACAATTCAGGGTGCTAGGACCCTGAATAGTGCTACTATGGATAGTTTGAGGCAAAATGTAAATGAGGGGATAAATGACTTACTTGGGATTGATATAATGTCGATTGTAATTACTATCAGTTTTGTAATTAATATTTTCCACTTAAAAATGGTTTGATAACTGTGCTAAATGTGATAATTTGATTGATTAGGTATAAGCTTTAGAGAGACTTACAACTGATAAGATAAAAGCTTTAGAAAGATCTACTAGTGAAAATAAGAAAAATCTTCACACAGAGACAGAGGAATTTAGAGTAAAACTTACCAACCATTGCATTGTGAAACTGAAGAGGAATGGTCTAAGGTTATTAGAACACCAACCTTAATACATCCAGTTACCATACAAGAATGACCACAAGATGATAGGAACCCCCAAAGTTATACAGAAATTAATTGGAATCCTGCAGAAATGTTAGATTTGAGGAAATTTAAGGAAGCAGTGGTTTCATACAGTATGCATTCACCTTTTATAAAATAGATGTTAAATTCATGGGCAACTAGGAACAGAATTATTCCACAAGACTGCAAGGGTTTAATTACAATTGTATTGAAAGCTGGTCCTCAGTTACAATGGAGAACATGGTGGAAAGAGGAAGCTAGGGCCATAGAATAATGAGGTAGGGTGAGAAGTTATGAGATTTCTCAAGACCAAATTCTTAGTGAGGGTCAGTAAGCTGATTTGCAAAGACAAGCTATATTTAATGATCATACCTTGGTTCTATGCTGGTAGCAGCTTTGAATGCTTGGCACAAGATTGAAGAATCAGGAAAGTGGACTGAGCCATTTACTAAAATTATATAAGGCCTGAAAGAAGCCTTCACTGATTTTTTACAAAGATTGACAACAGCTGTACATAGAATAATATCCAATCCAGATGTTAGACAAATATTAATTGAATCTTCGGCTTTTGAAAATGCTAATTCAGAATGCAAAAGGGTGATTAGGCCTTTAAAGGTAAAATCAGCACCCATAGTAGAATGGATTAGAAATACAGTTGATATTGAACCTCATAGTTCTAAGCAAGGAAGGTTAGATTCAAGGATTTCTTTCTGAAAACAAATAAAGGGGATATAGAAGTGATAGAATAAAAGGGTAGATTATTAAATCTATTAAATCTACTTTAAACTAAAAAGCAACTCAACTATTTTACATTGGTATGGATTTTTGCATATTGATACAAAATTAAGGTTATTTTTGTTATAACATACTGTATATGTATTTCAACTCTTGTTTAAGGTATTGTACCTATGCAACTCATTTAAAAATGCAATATAAAGTTCAAGTCCTTGAAAGCTATTATTATAAACCACTTAGGATAATTTTAAAAAAGCAGGTTAGTAGTCATTTATAACAATCAAACTTGTTATATGTTTTCAAGGTCATACAGACATATATTTTAGATAGACAGATGGTCTTAAAACACTTCAAAGACCTACAGAATATGGCATTTAAGATGTTTTAATAACATAAGGTTTTTCATGACAGTGAGACATGTCTGCTCCTGAAAGCTCCAATCTACTTCAAAAAAGGATGATGGGCATTGAAGAACTTCCACCTGGAGTTTGCTTTTATTGTGATAAAGTTAGGGTTTAACAGTGCTGTGAAGAGACACCAGGATCATGGCAACTCTTACAAAGAAAACATTTAATTAAGGTGGTGGCTTACAGTTTCAAAGGTTCAGTCCCTTATCATCATGACAGGGAGCATAGCAGCATGCAGGTAGATATGTTGCTGGCTATCTTCTGACCAGAAGACAGCAGGAAGTTGACTGATTGTCACACTGAGTGAAGCTAGAGAAAAAGACCTCAAAGCCCACCCCCACAGTAACACACTTCCTCCAACAAGACCACACTTACTCCAACAAGGTCACACCTCCTAATAGTGCTACTCCCTTTTGGGGGCCATTTTCTTTCAAACCACCACACAAAGTTAGCCACTGGGCAAGAAACTACCCTTGCTTCAACTGCTGACAGTATGCTACCCAAATTGGACAAGTAGTACACAAAAGAAAGTGATTGCCAAACTTTGCCAAGACAAAGTAGGACACTCCTTCAAAATTCCTGCTTCACAGAAAAATCTGCCAGATATTCTAGGCCTGTAGGCCAACATTGCATAGGGACCTTGGGTGACTGTCCAGACAGCCAGCTGTTTCTGTCATTTCTGTAGTTTTGGAAGTTGTTGCTCTGAACTTCCTGTTTACTCAGGTAATATTATATCCTTCTCAGATCTTTGATGAGGTTGAAGACTACATAGTTATATTTTATAGTTCTCCTTGTTACCAAATTCAGAGAAAAAAAACTCACAAGGGGGGGTTAAAGTGTGTAAGGTTGAGAGACATAAAAGTTTAAGTTGTTTATCTAAGAAAATATTTTTAGGTCTAAAAAGATATATTTGGGATGGCAATACTAATTATGATAGAAAGTGATTTAAGTATAAAAATTTGGACTCACTAAGATAGAATATATACTACAGTACTTACTCTGAATTTGCCAAACATATATGGACTGGACATTGTAAATGTGATTCTTATTTGATTATTGGTCTTATTATACATAGTTTTACTATGTTAGAGTTAAAACCTTCCCTTTTACTTAGACAAAAAGGGGGAAATGTTGTGGGATATTTTGATTGCATTTTGACACTCCTGAGATTTGCCAATAAAGTTAAACTTTGGATTAAGAGGTGGAGCCAGTGACTAGCTGACCAGAATTGACCATAAAGAAGCCAATAATTTGGATAGAAAGGACATACAGGAAAAAAGGGTGGGTACTAGAGTTTGGGCTTCCTCTTGGTTCTGGGACAAGGGAAGAGATGCAGTTTTTATGGTGTCTCCAGCAAAACAGCAAGATGACATAATTGCTACTCAGCATCTCTGAGCTAGCAGGTTTCCACCCCAGCTTTTGATGCTTGAGTCTTATTGATAAACAGAACAATAGAAACTTAATTTAAACCTATATATCATGTCCAAAGCAGAAACAGGGCCATGGGATCAGAAGCCTCAGCAGACTATCGCCTGAATCACTAGAAGGGCACTAACTGAGGTGCTGTGGGGCCATAGACAAAAATTAAAAGATCAGTAAATTCATGTGCAGCTACTAAGCTGACAGAAAAACATCATAGTTCCATCACTTATGTGTGTGTATTCTAAAGAGGAATGAAAACTCGCTCTTAAAAGAATACTGTGTTTTTCAGTAGATTTTTTAATGAACTTGTTACTTTAGGTATGCATGCATAGTTTTTTGGTTTGTTTGTTTGTTTTGGGGTTTTGTTTTTGTTTTTGTTTTGTTTTGTTGGTGGAAACCACTTAATATCTTTTGTAGGAAAACTGGCCACTTATTTCTAAACTGAATTCAGCAATGCCTATAGAAGCCCACCCTAAACCTAACACTATCCATAACCCTAACCCTAACCCTAGCCTTATCCCTACAGTAAAACACTGTTACACTATCCCTAACAATACCAACCATAACTGTAACCCAATAAAAATAGTATGTATGATTTTCTCTAATAAACCACTGAACATGTTTCCTTTACCTGTGCGAGTGTTTTCTAAAGAGCAAATTCAAAGTTCTTTACCGTGTAAGAGTACATGTACTTCCCTTGGTTTTAACCGCAAGCTTTCCTAAACACGTAAGCAGAGCTCTTTTGATTCAAGCAATACAATATATTTTTCATAAGATATATTCTAATCATAGTTTCCCTTCCCCCACCTCCTCCTACACTCTTTCCACCTCCTCATCCACCCAACCGCCCCCCAAAAAATAAATACCACATTTCAAAGAAAACACCCACTAGGTCTATTAAGATGGACCATAGTAAAGAGCACTTGCTGTTCTTATAAAGGATCCAAGTTCAGTTCCCAGTACCCACATGTTGGCTTACAACCATCCATAAATCCAGTCCCATAGGGGTTGATGCCTTCTTCTGACTCTGCAGGCACCAGACATGTTGCATATACATACATGCAAGCAAAGCACCATCTCAATTAAATAAACACACAAACACACCCATTTATGTATAAATACATATCTATATCATGTTGCATAAATACACAGACCTGTAGTCAGCCTGTCAAAGTCTGTATGTGGCTTCACACTTAACATATTGACCATACCACAGATCAGTTCTTTCATCTGAAAAACCTAGGTTCTTTAACANTGAACATCATAGACATATCAAGAGGATAAAAAAAGCTAATACATAGAAAGCACAAGCATACCCTGGCACAGAGCATGCTCTTACCAGTATATTATGTATTTTTATGTTGCTGTGATAGAATACATGGCAGAAGTAACTTAAGGGAGGAAAGATTTGTTTCAGCTCATGGTTCAGAAGCTATCAGTTCATCATGGCATGAAAGACATGGTGACAGACTGGGTCTGCAGCAGTGGGAGCATGCAGTAATTGTTTGTACATGACACTGACCAGGAAAGCACAGACAGCTCAGACCTGAAGCTGTACTTGTCTGTCACTCATACAGCCATCCCCCACTGTCCTACTTCCTCCAGCTAGGCCCCACCTCCTAAGGTTTAACAACCTCCTAAAACAGCATTACCATATAGAGACAAAGTGTTTAAGCACATGAGGCTATGGGGGAGATTTCACACTGGGGTGAAAATAGGAGCCCAGTGTGGTTGTTCAATCCTTAAATCCCAGCACTTAGAAGGCAGAGGCAGTAGGATCTCTATGAGTTCCAGGCCAACCAGATCTACTGGTTGTTCTAGGTCTATAGCTAGTTTGAGGACAGCCAAGACATAATG
>LZPO01055375.1:74063-107434 GCA_001675575.1 Neotoma lepida
TAAGCCGAGCATGATGATATATATGATGTCAACACTCAGGAAGTTGAAGCAGAAAGATCATGAGTTTGAAGTCACCTCAGACTGTGTAGAAACTCTACTTCAACATTAATGGGGGGATTCGGAAGGGGGGGAGCTAGCCCATTTCTTGATTGTCAAATAACAGACAGAATTTTTCATTTATTTTTATTTTTAGAAAAAAGATGGGCATGGTGATGCAATCTAGCGCTCACAGGGAAGAGACAGAAAAATCAGAAATTAAGGGCCACTTCGAGTTGTGGTGTATATCTTCAATCCCAGCACTCAGGAGGCAGAGGAAAGTAGATCTGTATGAGTTTTGGCCAGCCTAGGCTATATGGTGTATTCCAAGTCATGGGTACATAGAGAGACTTCTCTACAACATGAGGAATTAGAGGTCATCCTGGGCTATACAAGACCCTGTCTCAAAAAAAACAAAACAAAACAAAACCAAAAAAACCAGAAAACAACTAAAGAAGAGAGCCATGTTGCCCGATGGCAAATGACTGTAATTCTACCACTTAGCAAGTTAAAATAGGAACACTGTACACTGAGAGTCAATTTGGGCTACAAGGCTACATAATCAAGATGCTGTCTCACAACAAAGAGACTAAAGAGGAGCATTCTGAACTGTCTTTGGTGTAGAATGCTGCCTGGATCTATGACCTACCTTTTCTTGCTCAAATAAACTGTGTTAAATGTTGGGGGTGAGAGATGGTAGGTTTGACACTTGCTTGGAAGATAAGGCAGAAGAACCACAGGTTCAAAGCCAGCCTCACTTGTATTAAGGCCCTGCCTCAAAAACCCAAGGGTAAGGAATGAGTCAACTATAACCCAAATTTATTCCTACCAGGGAAAGAAAAATAAGTTCCTGAGGAAAGACAAAACTTGTCTCTGTGCCAGACTAGGCAGCTCACACTGATGAATTCATGGACTATACCTTGGGCCTAGAAGGCTGGAGTACTTTCACTCCTGCCCCCAATTTACAGATAAGGGAACTGAGGCACGGAGCAGTAATGAAGCAGTTTATACAATGTAATAGTTTAGTTGGGACACAGTTCAAAGGTAGAGTGCTCACTCAGCTTGTGTGAGGCCCTAGGCTCATTCATCAAAATTAGAAAAGGAAACAAACAAGAGCTACATATGTAAACTAGTCATAGAGTGCTTATTCAGCATATACAAAGCCCTGAGACCAAGATAAAGTTAATTACTATTAAAAAAGTTAGATAAGCCCTTGTCTCTTAAGTTGCTAGTACTTGATTTTAAACAGTAGTCAGTGGACACCCTTGGGCATGGATTCACAGTTGGTGCAGCCAGGCTACTTCAGCACGCACACACTACATTTCCTATCATTTCAGCAGGGAACTAAGAAGTAATACGACAAATGTCAATGCTAATTATTCACATTACTGGTTTTAATTGAAGCTTCCGGTACTTTGTTCAGAATTATGATGGCTCTTCTTGGTTTAACAAGAGTTCTGTTTGGTTACTAATGTCTGCCAAGGATATGACTTATGAAGCAGATTACCCAACTGTTGAGGCTTCAAATTTCTTGCTATCGGGTTCCCTGCTGCCACCTTCCTCCTCCCTCCCATTTTCTTTGTGTCTCCTGACCAAGAATAACACACTACATCTACTGATGTGTGACCATGCCGCACTTTTCCCAGCATGCCTAAACCCAATTCCTTAACTATTCTCAGGAACTAATAAAGACGTTCAGATTGTTCTCCAGAAAGCCCTTTTAAAAACCGATCCTGGCCCTGAGCCAACATTCCTCAGCTTCTTATGTAAATTCAATCCTCTGCCCCAGTCAACGCTGCAGCACTTAGAATGTCTGTCCTGGGGATAGGTTGCAGTCGGTTGTAAATCTCCTCAGTAAATGCTTGGGACGGGATCAGGCTGTCACTTGGAGTTTCTTCTTTGAAATCAACCAAGGCCCACCTGCAGATAGCCTGCGTTTTCCCGAGATAGCCCATCTCACATCAGCCCCCACTCTGAGCCCTACGCTGGCGTGCGGCATGCTGGCTGGACGTTTGCCACAAGGGAGCGCCCCTGAGCACGAAAGCGGCGAGACCCCTGGGCGCATCGACAAGCCATGCCCGGGTCTGTTTCAATCTTTAGCGCTCCAATTCAGGTTTTTCTCGAACTCGTCATTCTCCTGCGCAGTCTCCACAGAGCTGGGCTCTCAGACCTGCGTCAACACCCCGGTCTAAAATAGGAAGTTGTGAACCTATCCAGGACTCAACCTCAAAGCTCCCGGTGACTCCCCGCCTGTCGAAAGCCCGCGCCGGAGCAAAGGCCTCAACACCAGCCATGCTCCACCCCTTCCCCTCCACCCCACCCAGCTAAAGGTGCGCGCGCAGGCTCGTCACATGATACCACTCAGAGGTGGGGCGCTGTGTCTTTGGGAGAGGCGCGTCGCGTGACGGCCTCCGGCCAGCCAATGAACAATCGCAACGGAGGATTTCAAATGTGGCCGCGGTAGTTGTAGCCTGCGTGGAGGAGCGAGAGGCCCAACAAGCTCGCCGGGACGTGAGCGGCCAAGGTACGGGGAGAGACGGGTGGTGAGCACCGGGGGTACCCGACGGGAAGAGGCCTTCAGCTCGCGGGAGCGCGCACCCCGCAGTAGGCAGTACTTTTGCCCTAGCACACATCTTGTACGACTTTAGCTTAGTTATGGTAGCAAAAACTTTGGATAAGGCTTTGCTTTTAAAGTGTCTAATAGGGGCTGGGAATGTGGCTCGCTGACAGATTTTTGCCTAGCATGCACAAGAGCCTGGTTCAATTCCCTGAGCGCGCAGCACGCTACTTTGACTCCAACAGTTATTCAATCTGTATTGCACTCTGACCTCTCCAATGCAAATTTTAAAAACTTGTTGGTGATAGGCTGTCTTAGGTAACTCATTCGTACTTTTAAAAAGTAGTTACACTCGCCCTTCAATCTATCGTACATACATTGCTAGAAATAAAGTGTTTAGATGAGATCTACAGTTCGTACTTTTAAAAAGTAGTTACACTCGCCCTTCAATCTATCGTACATACATTGCTAGAAATAAAGTGTTTAGATGAGATCTACAGTACCTATTTAAAGCCCCAGATATGCATGGAGGAAAATAAGTCCTGGAGAAAATACTCAGGAAAGGAAAAGATTCAATAAAACACTTAACTAAGAGGAGATGAAGGAAGATAGTACATTGTGGTGAAAATTGTATGTACACATTGTAGGTGGCAACAGTTTGCAATTTTGAGATCTGGAAGTTGTAGTCTAGGATACAAACTTAATGAAAGGTAGCCTACCATGCTGAAGCATGTCTGTTTTGCTTGAAGCACATTGATGTTTTAATATGAGTACATGTTTTCTCTGCCTCAAATTAATAATTAGAGAAAAGCTGTCAAACAGAAACCCAGATATACATATAATTGTTTTTGAACTAATACTGTAATCCTAAACACTAAAGGTTGGCCATAAACATTGTAAGAAAAGTAAGCCAAGTGTGTGGCTCATACATGTCCCAGATACTCAGGAGGCTGAGAACATCAGAGCTCTTAAGTTCAAAACCAGACTGGGTCACATAGCAGTACCCTGTCCCAGAATAATAATAAGCAGTTTCCATAGTGCTTAGAACATTGTACACCTCCAATGAGGATCTACTGGAAAATAGTTGACATTTTCTGGAATCATTTACTACTTTCCTATGAAATGGCAGAAGATAAGATCACGTCAAAAACATGAATGACATGTTATAGGATTTTTTTTTTCTTATGCTGGGCTTGATTCTAACATCTATTTTTATTTTTGTTGATTTGTTTTTGAGATGAGTTTTAACCATGCAGCCCAAGCATGAATTCATGATCCGAGTGCCTTAGCCTTAGTAGCTAATACTTCAAAGCTACAAAATCAAAATTGCCTTTTTTGAAGTAAGTATACAATTTAGTCTTTACTTAATTTCTTCTTTTTTGAACAGCCTGTGTTTTCATTCCTAAATTTTATATTTGAAAATTATATTTGAAAATATCTGAGAAATGTTAATTTTTTTTTCATTCATAGACAAAGATGGTTAAGGAAAGGTGTCAGAAAAAGTCCTTTCAAGATAGTCTTGAAGACATTAAGAAGCGAATGAAAGAAAAAAGGAATAAAAATTTGGCCGAGATTGGCAAACGCAAGTCCTTTATTGTTGCACCATGCCAAGTACCCAGTAAGAAATCTTTGTCATGTCTTTTTGTAGCATTCTTATTTTTGTGTGTTAGTGTGGCATTTGTATGTGTAGTGTGCCTTCTTCTGTGGGGGGGGGGGNAGTGTTGCTAGAGGAGAAGTTCTGGAGCCCTGCTGTTACTCTCTGTTCTGTTCCTCTGCAAAGGGTCTGTTACTAAACCAAGAACTAGACTGGCAGCCAGTCAAGCCCCAGAGATCCTCCTATCTCCACACCCCTCTAACATCTTACCTTCCTTCCTGCCCCCACGCACAGTAATGGGGTTACCTGTGTGCATGACCACACCTGGCTCTTTATATGGGCTCTGGGAATTTGAACTCTGGGCCTCATTAGTTGCTTAGCAAGCACTCCTATCCATTGAGCCATCTCTCCAGCCCCTGTTTCACCTTCTAGGTTTAGGTTTAACTGAAATTTTTATCTTATAGCTAACACTTCTACACTGCTGAAAAATTACCAACATAACAACAGGTTGTTAGTTTTGGCTTTGGAAAATGAAAAATCCAAAGTGAGCGAAGCCCAAGATATCATCCTACAGCTGAGAAGAGAATGTTACTACCTTGCATGTCAGCTATATACTGTGAAACAGAAGCTAATTTCCCAACAAAGTGAAGAAACTGATCAGGTATGTTCATAACAAAACTTTTCTATGTAGTTTTGCTGTATGAAGTGCAGCTTTATAAAACTTTATTTTAGATATGGAAAGTATTCTAAGTTCTCTTTGGAGAATCACTTTTTAAAAAATAATTTATTACATTTATTTAGGTGCTCTAGTGCATGTGTGCATGCGTGTGTGTGTGTGTGTGTGTGTGATGTGTGTGTGTGTGTATATGAAGTTCAGAGGCCAACTTTCAGGTGTCATATAGACATATGACATACATATGTGTACCCTCACATAGAATATGTACATAGTAGACAGTGTAGAAAATAATTGCCTTTCTAGCAGGTGTTATTTCTTCCTGGGTGTTGTGTACACCTGTGATCTTGTGATTCCAGAATTCAGCATGCTAAGTCAGAAAGACCCAAATTAAAGGCTAATCTGAGGTATACAGTAAGTCCTTATCTCTGAAAGAGATTTTTAATATTTAGATTACATTTTGAAGATTATTTTCCTTCAACATTTTTAATCTTTTTTCCTCTTATTCAGTCAGTTTACTAGGGACCGTCTATCAGCATCTGAATCTCTCTGATGCTTTCCAGTGTTTTTAAATGATTCTTTTTGTCTGTTTTTAATTGTGTGTGTGTGTGTGTGTGTGTGTGTGTGTGTATCTGGGCATTTGTATGTTAGTATGGCTGCACATGGAGGCCAGAGGCACTGGATCTTCCTAGAGCTGTAGTCACAGGCAGTTTTAGGCCCCTTGAAATGGATGCTGGGAACCAGACCTGGNTTCTTCCAAAGAGCACCACACACTCTTAATGCTGAGCCAGATCTACTTTCCAGAGTTTTGCTGAAATCACAAGAACTAATTATTTAGTGGCTACTCAGTGGCATAAACCTCAAAACAGTAGGGAGAAAATTCTATTATTGTAGGCCCTTTAATGCCAATTATCAATGTTTTTCAGTTAAGTATGTTACTAGTTGCAGATATATATGTTCTTAGCATTTAAAAAAGGTGGTTTTTTTTTTCTGTCATATTATGTATGTGAATCATTTGTTCTGAACCACTCTATACTTGTTCTTCAGTGTTCAAGGTTGATTTCTCAGTAGTAGAGAGCTTAAAGTGCTTTTTCATTGTTTGTTTGTTTGTGACAAGGTCTCAATATGTAGACTAGGCTGGTCTCAAACTCACTGTGTAGACCAGGCTGGCCCCAAACTCCCAGAGATGCACTTGCCTCAGCATACAAGTGCTAGGGTTAAATGTGTGTGCCACCATGCCCAGCTTAAAATGTGTTTAAAAAACAAAACAAAACAAAACAACGATGTCTTAGTATAAGAAGGTTTTCTTGGGTTGGGTCTGTAGCTCAGGAGTAGAACACTTGTCTAGAGTCCTGAGTTCATCCCCAATGCTGCAAAATTAATTGTGAAAAAAAGTGAAGATTTGGAGCCAGAGACATTTGGATAAAGGTGTTTGCCACTTGTTGATGAAAGCCTGGCTGAGTCCAATCATTGGGACCCACATGGTGGAAAGAGAGAACTGACTCCCCAAAAACTTGTCTTCTGACATCCACACATGCCACAGCACACCTTCCTACCAAATAAATAATGTTTTAAAATGTAGAAATGTAGAGACTAAGAAGGGAAATTTTAAAGACCTGTTTCCTTCCTTTAGTTAACTTGCTCACTAACATTTTCTAGTAGTTCTCTGTGTTTTATAATAAATCTTTATATTTTTAAGATTTATTTTTAATTATGTATGTGGAGGAGAGGTGTACACATGAGTGCAGGTGTCCATAGAGCACAGAGGCTTCAGCTCTCTACCCCCCAGGCTGGAATTACAAGCAGTTATTAGCCATCCAACATGGGGGCTGGAGACCAAGCAATGAGTGCTTGGCTCCTAGTCACTGAGCTCTCTGTAGCCCTATAATTAATCTTTTCAGTTATGTTACTGCTATGCAACTAAATATTCTTTCATCTTGAATAATGTTACTACTTTTAAAATTAGCTATTTGATATCAGATTGAAAACTTTCTTTCATAAGAGCTCATTCTCATCAGCAGTTTTAGCCTATTTGTTATTAGATCAATAATTACCAGATGTTCCACAAAGGCCTGAAACTCCAGCTGGAAGGAATCTGTTGCCCTCTTCTGGCCACATGTGCATACATTCAACAGATACATACACAGATGAAATAAATGAAAAAATGTAAAATAAAAATAAAACCAATATATGTTCATTAAATTCAAAAGTCAATTAAATTTGTTTAGGAGCTCTTCTCGGTGTTCCATCTGGGACTACCTTTCCAACAGAAATGTGCAAACCTGCTCTATGTGCTTGTATTTTCTCCTGCTCTGGTTAACACCTCCTCCCCACCCACCCCCCCAGCATCATATCTCACCCCCATGAGAATTTGGATCCTCAGTATTTGTTTTCCTCCCTATGTCTCTCTTGGGTTAGTACAGCTAGCTGTATAGTGTCTGTAGTTATCTTTTGCCTTCAAGATGAAACCACTCTTGGTCAGGTTTCCATCCCTAATTTGTTTCCCCCTCACAACACAACTTTAGAAAAAAACAGAGAAAGAAAAAAAAAAAAAGCCAGATATGGTGTTCACACCTTTAATCCCTCTATCTCTGTGAGTTCAAGGCCAGCCTGATTTGTATAGTAAAGCCCTGTTTCATTTAAACTATGTACATAGCTTCTGTCCTTACCATTGTCTATTGCTATGTCAAGATCACCAAAGCTTACATGCTGCCAGGTTTGGCTTGCCCTTGTTTTGTTCATTTGTTTTTGTTTTGTTTTTTGAGACAGGGTTTCTCTGTAGCTTTGGAGCCTGTCCTGGAACTGGCTCTATAGATCAGGCTGGCCTTGAACTCACAGAGATCTGCCTGCCTCTGGGCCACCACTGCCCAGCTTTCCCTTGTTCCTTAACTTTGCAGTGATATGCAAGAGAAGTCTCATTACTTGAAAACATTATATGTGAATCACTTGTTCTTTCTTAATTTTCTTGCTGATCTTAATTTTCTTGCCATCATACCCACCCTGAGTTTTCTTCCTACTTCCTTGCTGTTCCATGTTAGTCTCCTGCGTTGGCAGCTTCTTTATTGGTAAATACCAGTTACCCTAGGCAGATGTGAAATCCTCCCATGGTCATATAATTGTCTTCTGGTGACTTTCAGATTCATATATCAAAGCTTAAACATAGATGCAAATCTACACACTCAGAGCTACTACTTGATTTTAGAAAGCATCTCAAACAGACTTGCTTTATACAAGGCACAACTATTTGCTTTCTAATTCTCAAGCATATTGTGTACTTCTGCCTTCTATAATTCTTTTTCTATTTATTTATTTATTTATTTGTTGTTGTTGTTTGGGTCACAGTCTTTCTATATAGCCCAGGCTATCCCAGAACTCACTCTGAAATCTCTCATTGATTTTTCTCTTGCCTTAGCACCAGAGTGCTGAGATAAATGCACTGCTGTGCCCAGATCTTTTTCCGGTTAACTGGTAACCTCAGTAAAGTAGCCTGCTCACTCACTCATTCTTACCAAACCTACTCCATTAGTGCCTTCTCCCCCATCCGTATCAATCCTTGCATATGGTTGGACTTTTCTTTCCAAGTGTTCTCATCTGCTAAATGTTAAGAATGATAGAACCCTTGACAGAAACTCCATGGCAGATTGTTTAACTCTGAATATACCACGGACCCCTTGGGTTATGCATGTTTTATTAATGGGGCCATCCCACAGGCTTTACCACCACAACCACAGCCCCCGTCCTACCTAGTTTCATATCTTCATTTGCTATGATGACCTCCTGACTTTTTCCACTCTAGATCCCTCTCAAGCCATGCTTCGTGTTGGCCAGGCTGATCTTTTTACTGCCTTACTTAATATTTAAGTGAGTTTCCATCACAGTCGTAGCTTTCAAGACTCTTTGCTAGCTGGCTAGTGTATGCACACCTCCTGCTGTTCTCAGTTCCTGTGTTTCAGCTATATTGGTTTTTAAACACAGCTATGACTTTTCCTGTTTCACAACTTTTGTATTTGCTGTTTATACTGCTGTTTCTTCCTCCTGCTCCTCAATAGCTGATTAGTGCTTGTATTTCAGGGCAGAGTCACTGTGTAATAGACCTCTCCAGCTTAGTTGCTCTCAATTCACTCTGATAGCGCCTTCATAGCACTTTTCATTGTGTAGAAATCAGACACATGTCTCTCTCTTCGTTGGGAGGAGGGACACATGCTACCACAGTGTGCATGTAAAGATGGAGGACAACTTTCCTTCCACCATGGGTTCCACAAATCTAGGTGAGATAATGAGGCTGGAATGGCAAGGGATCTTACCTATGAGCTATCTTACTGGACCCTTTTTAAAATTTCTTTCTATACACTAAAATGTAAGCTTTAAGAGGCAGTGTGGGATGTACACTAGAATATAACCTATTAGATTAGAGGGCAGTGTGTGATATAGATTAGAATGTAAGATTTAAGAGGCAGTATGTGGTATTGCAGCTATTGGAATCCTAGCCCCTGAAACTACATGGCAGTGCTGTAGACTGTCAGCAAGTGTATGTTATTGTTGCAGGCATATATGTTTATTAAGCAATACATTCATAATGCAGAATGCATATAATACTTCATAGCAGTAAATAATTATAATCGCATTTTCTTTTGATTTAATATATTAACAGAACCAGAAAGGATGTCCCTCAGAAGTGGTCTCCAGTAGTGACAACACCATTGGGGACTTCTCTATGAAGACCTTACAGTTAGTGCCAAGTTCATTATTGTTTTCATTACTACTGATCCATTTGTAAAAGGAAATTGACATCATTTGTGTTTACAGTCTGAGGCTTTTTCTACTGGGAGTATACTTAAGAGAATTTGATATTAAAATACTGTTGTATTGTATGTGGAAAGTTAGAGCTTTCTTTTTCTACTGTTTAGTTGCTTTAATTACTAAGAGAAACTCACCAAGGATTTTAACTGTCTTTCAGTGGTTTTTTTTTTTTTTTTTTTTTTTTATGTCATGTTTTCATTCTGGTAAGGAGTCATTATTAAAACTAATATTTTTTCCAGGCCTAAAATCTGTCCAGTTTATCAGGGGAGGGGAGTATGAACTATCACATTTTAATACTTCTGTTTGATTGATCAGTTCTGATTCAGATGCCCTCTTCCCTTTCTCTTTGGTTATGTATGTTTTAAGTTCTTTCATGAACTATTGAGATTTAATTATATATACCAAAATACCCGGCTCTTTTTCATTAAAATTTTTTTCATGCAATATATTTTCATCATTTACCCCTCCCCCAACTCCTAGATCCTCCCTTCCCAACCAACTTTATGTTCATTCTCTCAAGAGGGGGAAAAAAAACAAGAAACACAAAAATAAAAATCAGAACAGTCAAAAGACCAGTAAGACAAAAAATGCCCAACCGAAGCAAAACAAAAATTCTACAGAAATACCACTGAGTCTGTTTTGTATTGGCCAACTACTCCTGAGCATGGGGCCTGCCCTGGAGTGTGGTTGATATACCCAGTGAAACTTCATTGGAGAAAACTGATTTTCTCTTTGCCAGCATGAACTATCCAGCTCTTAATTACACCATTTAGTGAGTTTGACTAACATATATAGCTATAGATCCAAAACTTGGGAGGCTGAGGCAGGAGAACAATCATTCAAAGATTGCCTGGGCTACATGGCTAAGCATTGGCTCTTAAAAACCAAAAAACTAGAAAAGCTACAGAATATGGCTTCACTCTGCCTAGATCTCAACCTTGGCAGTGCTGGTACTGAGTTGGGGCTGCCCATGTGCAATGGATGTTTAAGTGTTCTTGGCCTCTTGGCCTGCACCACTGTGCCAGGAGCCACTCCTGGACAAACAGTGCTTCCAGATCTTGGCAGTGGCAGTTAGCCGCAAGAATGGACTGACTGCCATAGACAATGCTTTGTAGTCCTCTCATGTCTGTCCCTTTCTTGCAGAAGAAGCCATAAATACTATAAATTTCTAGCCCCACAGGTCACTATTAAACTTCAGTAGTTTTAAAACTGTTGGATTTTAAGATCTGACAAATGAAGTTAGGAGAGATAAGGTAATCAGATTTTTATTAAAGTTCAAAATAGTCAGTAGCTTCCTCTACTCTATTACCAAACCTATATTTTAACTTTTATAACATAAAGTGGAAAACTTTTACAAAGAGTAAAATTAAAGTTGCAAATTGTCAATAACAGGCTTTGAGTGGAAGAAAACTTTGTTAATGAAGCAAAAAGAGAATGCAAGTTTTAAAGAAAACAAAGGGGTAAAAGAATCTATAGTTGATCCCATTAAAGCATGGATCACTGTCAAATGATAGCTCCCCTAGTGATGTCAGGTCCTGAAGAGCTGAGTGACCAAACTTTGTTCTTAAAAACTTTGAGATAGTTTGGATTGACTGTTCCTTCTGTGACATGAGGTTAGACTAAAGACCAGACCTTATGTAAGCAGCATTTGGTTTTCTGTGATAGGAACAAAGTGTGTGGATTTGGAGTGGAATTGTGAAAAGATAGAATAAGCTTATATATAGCCTGGGAAGATGTTGAATTTGCAGTTTTCTTTTTACGTAATTGCTAAGATTTCTGGTTTTCATTGTTATTCTTTAAGGCAAATTGCTCTTGAAGAAAATGACTGGCCATTCCAAACCAAAGGTAAGTTGGGCAGAAAATCTAAAAATATTGATCTTTGTGAATAAGTAACCTAATGAAATTTTTCATTTTCTTTCTTCTTTTTAACTTTAAAGTCTGCTTATCTGTTATTCTGCTCAAAGTAACTTTATTTTACATAGACTGATAGAGGATTAAAGTAATCCATCTAAAGCATGAGTGGTGGCTTATACCTGTAGTCCCAGCACTCAGGACGGTGAGTGTCCTAGTTAGGGTTACTATTACTGTGATAAAACACCATGACCAAAAGCAGTTTGGGGAGGAAAGGGCTTATTTCATTCAGAGTTCCATGTAATAGTTCATCATCAAACACAGGTCAGAAACTCAAACAGGGCAGGAATTAATGCAGAGGCCATGGAGGAACACTGCTTACTGGCTTGCTCCTCATGGCTTGCTCAGCCTGCTTTTTTATTGAACCCTGGACCACCAGCCCAGGGGCAGCCCCACCCACAATGGGCTGGGTCCTCCCACATCAAGCACTAATTAAGAAAAATTCCCTACAGGCTTACCTACAGCATGATCTTATGGAGGCATTTTCTCAATTGAGGGTCCCTTCTCTCAGCTGACTCTAGCTTGTGTCAAGAAAGTTAGCCAGCACAGGGAGGCAATGGAGTCAAGAGTTCAAGGCCATCAAAGTGCATAGTTGAGACTCTGTCAGGGAAAACAACAGCAACATACATATTCATTGTGCCAAGTCTATAAGGAGAAATTTTGGTTGTATTTGTAGCTGTAGTCAACTGCTATATGTGAGGGAGTGTTGACACCCAGGACTGTACTACTTTGTACTAAGCTTTAAAAAATGGATGGAATTTGAGTAAGCAAAACCAAGTGAAAACCCTGCTGTTCCTATAAATATAGATGATATTTATCTGAAAGGCCTAATTAGCAATTATCCAAATCTTAGTCACTTTCAAAAAATAATTTAACTTCTACTTTCTTGATATATTTTCTCACTTCAGAATTTGAAGTTCTCTTCTTCTCTGTGCTTACAGATTAAACAGAGAGGCTATTCCTTTCTCTTTAAACCTTTGAACCAGAAAGCACATAAAACCCCTCTTATATACATAATGAGTATATATTTGCTTATGTAGACCTGGCTTTGAACTCAAAGAGATCCTCTGCCTTCTGAGTGCTGGTATTAAAGGCTGACACCAGACTTCAGTTCTTGTTTTATTCTGAGACAGTGTCTCATTCTGTGGCCCAGGCAATGTGCCACATGCTGGACCTTGCTTGATCTCCTACATCTGCCTCTCAAGTATGAGCTACCACACATGGCTTTTCATTCCCACTGTGTTTTTAAATGCTGATGTGAGCTGTTGGTTATTCAATGATAAGTAAATAGATGTTGTTACTGAACGTTCTCAGTAAGTTTCTATGTTTTTATTTACTTATAGCAAATACAGAGAAACTATTGAATAACTGCTGCAACTTTCAATTCTAATGTTCTTGGAATGCAAATTTCTGAAGCATAACACTGTTTTCCTCATTTGTTTCTTAAATGTTCAGAACCAAGTCCTACTGTTCCTCCACTGGGGAGTGATTTTGATTCAGGTAAAGTCGAGTCTACTGATGATGTCTTACCTAGAACTGTGTCTTTCCGTCGCCACTTAAAGAAAGATTTTAGTAATGTAAGTCACTCCACTACTTTAGAGGATTGTGAAGCCAATCATTGGGTGGGACAGTCTTTGGAAGTTAGAAGAAGTGGGTGTAGAGACCCAACTATAACTCTGCACAAACTTGAAAATGTAGAACAAAATGTTTGTCTGTGGAAGAAGGACCAAATTAACTTATCCCCTAGACTGACGTGCCCAGGAAAAAATGCTAAAACAACAGAAGTCGTTTTACCACCTGAACCTGAACAAATAAAAAGTAAGCATAAATGTGCACAGAAAAGAAGAGCCAACCCGAGATGCAAATCAAAATTCTCATTGAGGTGTAAGGGCAACAAAAGCAAAGATAAGCAGACTTTACACCCCACAAAATTGGATGGGTCTATTGGTTCCAGCGACGCTTATGATTTTAATCTGGAAGAGCGTGTTCACCTCTCCCCTTTCCGACAAAAAGTGAGTAATGGTTCCAGTGGAGAAGTCAACAGCAGGGACTGGGAAGAGAGTGCTTTCGAACTGAGTGCCTCTGAGGATGAGTCTGATGACCTCTACCTACCTCCTTACAAGCACTTGGAAGACCACACGGGAGAGTCAGACAGACCAGGCACCAGGCTTCGGCCTAAAAGAGGGCTCCAGTACACGGATGAAAAAGATAAAGAGAAGGCTCTGCCAACCAGAACTCCTACCAGTAAGCAGTGTACTTTTTTGCCTGGGTTTTGTATGTTTCTGCTAAATGGTTGCCCCTGATACTGATGTACTCTTAGATACTGTACCTGCGATCTGTTACTCTGGAAGAGTCTAGATACTTCCCATCTGTGCTCTCTGTAGGAGAAATTATAGACTGACTAAATAGTAGGAGCAGAAAATGGAAACATGGCTGTTATTCTGACTTAGAAGCCAATAGGAATCTTACAGGAGTATTACTTCTCAAGGGTATGATTCCTATCAATAGAGGAGACTTGAGCAGGGTGAGGAGGTGTTGGGTTGTGGTTGGATTGAATTAAAAGATGTTTACACTTGTGATCACCAGGAAAATGAAAAGAAAAAGCAAAACCAAAAAAACCCTCTCATTTTAATGGACTTCTTATATATTTAATTTAACAGGAACCATGGCTTATTTTTCTAGTTGAAAGTGGGCTTAGGAGAGTAAGAAGCCTTTTCTCATCTGCTGACAACTTTAGCTCAGAAACCCCGCTTTTATTTTATCAACTTGGTTCGGTGTTAGTCATCAGCCTGCACCTATTCACAAAGACTCCTTTGGGAGTTTTGATTCCTGTGGCAATAGTGCCATGCTGTCAGGGTCAGAATGTTGTCACATTGTAACAGCTCAGTCAGCATGCTTGATTTGCTTAACTGGGATATTAAAGCCTGAAACAATGAATCAATCCTAGTTGAACAGCTAGACAGTGTAGCTTGCAAGAATCTGTTTTTAAACTATGTATCATGGGTATTCCTTCTGCATTTAGTAGCTGTTTCTCTTTTTCTTAGTAAATCTGTTTGCTCTACTTTAAATAAAAATATTTTAATGATAGAATAAATTGAGCAGAATTGGCAAACTGTTGATAATTATTGAATTGAGTAGCATGGAGCTTAATTGAACTATTGTTACCATTTTTCTTGTTCTTTGGAATACAATGTTTCAAAAAGAACAAAAACAAACACTGAAATAGTTTGACCCCACTAGCAGCATTATGTGAAAACAGCCATAATCAAAAGTTCTGTCCTGTGCCTTGAATTAGAATTTGAGTATCTTTATAAGTTCTCCTGGGGGTTTATAAACACTTATGGTTTGGGAAGCATTGTTCTAGAATACAATAGCTGGTCTAATCCTGTTGCTTGGATACACTATTAATACTGGAATGGTTGTATATATTTATGGTGACAGGAGAGTATCTGACACCCAGATACTCTGTACTTTAAAAACTCTGTTGGAGAAGATTGTCTTTCAGTGTTCTCACTATACATAGGGGACTTGCCTGCCTCCCAATATAGATGTAGCTGTGAGATAGAGGACCTGGGTGTTTATGGTAGGAGAAACATCTGGATCTCAGGGATAGAGGGACTCAGATGTTTCTGAATTTTGTAACATTAGTGCCAGTAGGAACACATTATATCCTGATCTTCATGGATTGATTAAGAGTTCTTGTATGTTTAATGGAATGAATTGAAGGACTTTTGTGGTCAGTGGGCCTCCAATAGTGTTAGAAACTTTAGTGTTGAATAATGAGACTGGAGCCTTGATGATTCTAAGTATTAAAGTGTGACTAAAATGCAATTTCATACTTTAAACCAATTCATAACATCTAAGCTCTTGGGGAAGAAGGTTAAGTTTAGTAAATAGTTCTGTTGTAGCTAGTAGTTCTTTACATCTGCCATAGTTTTTACATTATCTGGCTTGAAAGGAAGAAAAAGCAAGAGGAAGTTTTTAAAACATACATCATGAAGTGCTGGTTATTTTGTGTGTTTAAAATACGTAATTGACCATAGTTTTCTGTGGTTTTTATCCCTTGGATCCATATTTAATAAACACTGTATCATAGGTATCCCACCCAAGAATCAAGAGTCACCTGCTTGTAGCCTAAAGGATGTCACCAATATCCTGCTGTACCCTGTAGTGAAAATCAGGAAACTTTCTCTGTCTCCGAAAAGGAATAAAGACAGCACAGCAGTGCCTCTGCCTAAGCGCAGGTGCACCACCATCACAAGCTACAAAGAGCCGACCCTTGCTTCGTAAGTACTGTGTAGACTCCTCTGTAACAACTCTTTGCTTTTCAAAACAGAGTTTCTATGTGTAGCCCTGGCTGTCCTGGAACTTGCTCTGTAGACCAGGCTTGGTCTTGAACCCAGAAATCCATCTGCCTCCCGAGTGCTGGGATTAAAGGCGTGCATCACCACACCCAGTCTGTAACAACTCTTATGGGAGGGCTGAAAAGGGGCTTTAGTCATGAATGGATTGTATTTGAGGACTAAGATTGGTATATTTTTGGAATAATCCTGTGCTGAATTAATACCACTCTATTTGTAATCATGCCTAAAATTTCTTTTTTACCTACAGGAAACTAAGAAGAGGGGACCCTTTCACAGACTTATGTTTCTTGAATTCTCCTATTTTCAAGCAGAAAAAGGATATGAGGCGCCCTAAAAGAAGTACAAAGCAAACACAGTAACCCCTTTTGTTGGATACTGTTGAAGGTGATCCTTCTCTTTTGCCCAATAGACTCCGTGACACAATGTGCAGTGGGCAGAACCATCCCTTATCAGGATGTCCCTTGGATCTATACTTTGTAATTGTGTGAATTGCTATCAACATCTAAAATTTCTCTGGCATCTTTACTTTTTCCTTAAGCAGGAGAATTATAGAGTTGAAAAGAAATAAAGATAGGATGTAAATCTTTCATAGATCCTTGACATCACAGTAAGACATACCGTAAGTTGCTGAGAATCCCATATTCTACTATCATACTGGTTCTTTGGGTAAAATATATACGGAATCATGATTAAGAGAATTGATGATTTTGGTTCTAAGACAAGGTAACTGTTGTGAACGCTCAGTGTGTGTGACGTTCTTCAGAATCATAACAAGTCATGGACTTCAGGCTAGCCCTTCATGTTGTCAGAAGTCCACAAGTATAAATATGTGAATAGTAAGGGTTTCTGGTTTTGATCTATGTACAAAATGTAAATAGTCCAGTTCAGAAAGCTGAACCTCTCCGGGTGTGTGTATTTCCAGAACTTAAATCACTGTAAGTGGTCCGTTTGTAAAGAACAATGAAGTCTGGCCATGCTTATTGGTGGCCATTGTGTTTTATCTTCCTTTCTGGCCTTCACCACTCCCATCTCAGTTGTCTCTTCTCTTGTCCCTGTCAACTTTCCCCTTCCCCTCCCATTGGATTTGTCCTATCAAGTCTTCCCACCTGCAGCCTTTATACCCAAAATTAAGACATTTCAATTTGTGGCTCAGCAGTAGAACACTTGTCTCATATGGGCAAGGCCCAGGAATAAATCCCACTGCAACCAATAGATTTCTAAAATTTCTCAGAAGGGCCTTCTAGTGTTCATCTCAGACTTTACCCACATCTCCAGGACTTCCTGCATTTCCCGTCAGTCACACTGAGAGCTCTTCTCTGTCGCTCATGTGCATCCCACTCCCCCATCACAGCCTTATTTTTCCAGCCACTCTGTTTTTTCAGTGCTGAAGACAGAACCCAGGGCCCTGTGTGTGGTAGGAGCACAGCCACAGCAGTCTACAGCCACTCTATATATCTTTTGTAATGTCAATGCACCTTGAAAGTGGCAGTTTTAGCTAAGAATAAGTACAAGTAAAGTCCAGTTTTGTCTCAGTGAGCCTCACGTGGATGTGATTACTACAGTGCAGCGTACCCAGAGGTAGACTGTATCCTGATCCATACTGAGAAAGCTGGCATGTGGACCATGTTTTATACAAGCTAAGTTTAGTTTTTATGTATTTAAAAAGTTGAAAACAAATATTTGGATTAAATTTTGCTACTTGGCCTGCAGAACCCAAGATATTTATTTCCTGGGCCTTTTTCAAAAAAATTTTCCATATCCTGGTGTGATGGTGCATACTACAATCTCAGCACTGTAGAGGCTGAGGCAGGAGGATCCTGTTTTAGACCAGCTGTGCTACATGATCTTAAAAAGCCAAAAAATATTTTTCTACTTCCTTCTGTAGACATCTGAATGTTTACTTCAAAGATTTTGTGTCTTGTGTCAACCTTGATCCTCACTCCATGCCGGTCACTGTTATCTTTCTAATTTTAGTATGTGTGCTGCCAAAGCGAGCACCAGTCAGTTATCTTAAAACTATTAGATTTTCAGTCTTTTTCATGTTTCTGTATTCTTGGTGTAGTGTTTATTCATAGGCTTTTAAGGGTTTTGTGTCAACATTTTATCCGATATGCACTGTATTATATATATTGTATATTCTGATTTATAATTGACTTAAGAGTTTGAGACTTAACATGTTGGTAGATATAGGTTATTTTTGTTGTACAATATCTTAGAAATAAACTAGACTTAATGCCACTTTTGAGAAATAGTCATTTGCCACTTTCTTGTTATTTTAAAAATTACAGCTGCAATTAATAGTCTTTAGCTCTCCGGGGCCTTCTGTAAAGGCCAGCCTCCTCAGCAGGGTGTTTCATGATGTCCAGCCAGGTCCTCTAACACATCAGCTTACATCCCAGCCTCACATTAATCTCTTACCTCTGAATTCCTTGGTGTTCTATTCCTTCTCCAATAATAGTCTTAAGAGCCGGCATTTAACTGTGCTAGTTTATTACAGTGTAAAAGGTATGAAGAGGAGCAGGAGTCTAGCTGGGTGTAGTGGCACATGCCTTTAATCCCAGCACTCCGGAGGCAGAGGCAGGTGAATCTCTGTTAGTTTGAGGCCAGCTATAGACCAAGTTCCAGGACAGCCAGAGCTACACAGAGAAACCCTGTCTGGAAAAACCAAAANAAAAAAGAGAGAGAGAGAGAAGAAAAGGAGCAATTCTACAAGGAGGTACATGTAACAAATAGATGGAGGGAACCAAAATATATTCCAGCTTTATGTTTCTAGAAAAGATGGCGAGTTGTGGCTTGAAAGAGGATTCATTAGGTGTGCCACAACCACATGACAACACTCAGTGGCTCTTGGTATCAAATTCTGTTCAGTAATTGATCAATAAGGAGTATCTGCCAGAGATGTAGAGTAGTAGAGGATGTGTGAGACTCTTGGCTTCAATACCCAACACCGCATCAAAAAATAAAACTAACATGGAGATGAGAAGATGTAAAATAAATAAATGAATGAATGAATGACCAACTGAGACCTGGAGAGGAATGGGAGACAGTGACTACTAGACTCAAGCCAGTGAAATGGCTCAGTAACAGCACTTGCCAAGACTGATTAAGTAAGTTTGATCCATAGAACCCATATGGTAGAAGGAGAGAACCAACTCTACAAAGTTGTCCTCTGGCACATACAAAATAAATATTTAAAAAAACAACATTCACAAGGAGCCAGGCTTGGTGGTTCAGTTCATATCTTAATCCCAGTATTCAGAAGCATGAGCCAGGAGGATCTAACTTTGGGACCAGCTTACACCACATAATACAGTTCTGTCTCAAAGACAGATAAATATGTTACCCAGGGATAGTCCAGAACCAGAAAGTGCAAATTTCATGGTCTCATCAAATCAAAGGACAGGACTCACCTTTGCAGTAGAAAGAGCCATGAGGGACTTTTCATCTGCCTCCTTTAGAGTATTTGTTCCTGGGTTGGATACAACTGTCAAAAGTTATCAAAGCAGTGAGATGGCATAACAGGTGAAGGTGCTTGCCACCAAGCCTGATGACTTACTTGAGTTTGAATCTCTAGAGCAGTGGTTCTTAACCTTCCTAATGCTGTGACCCTTTAATACAGTTCCTTATGTTTTGGTGACCCCCCCAACCATAAAATTATTTCCATTGCTACTTCATAACTGTAATTTTGCTAGTTATGAATCATAATGTAAATATATGTTTTTTGATGGTCCTTGGGGTCCTGACCCACAGGTTGAGAATCACTGCAGAAGCAGCTTCCAATTAAAGCCTGGAGAGGAACGTCAAGAGTAAGAATGCAAGCTAGCCACCGTAAGAGAGAAGTGTGTGACAGAACATAGAGAAAGGAACATCAAGAGTGAGAATGCAAGATAGGCACCATGAGAGAAGAGGAATGAGTGACAGAACACAGAGAAGCTGAGTATAAAATGAGAGTTGTCAAATCACAACACAGACTGTTCCTTAACGATGAGGGTCGGCCTGGCTCATTCTGTAAGATCTGGCAGAATATGGGTCCCTGTGTGAACATACAGTTCACCATGAGGAACCATGAGTTAGGCTTACTTACTGAGCATGAGTAAGGGGTTAAGGGGCAGGAGTGTAAAACATCTAAAACAGCTGNACTGCGAAGGTCTGCATTCATCATGGATCATGGCTGCACAAAAGGAGACCTTTCCGATAGTCTTCCCAACCAATATATGCTAGTACCTCACCTCACAGATACACCCCGCCAGGGTGCAATTAGGGGAAAGTTGCCCACAAATGGCTGAGTACACAGGCAAGGACCCAATAACTTGTGTCGCATGCCCTTCTGTGATAGAATGTCAGCAGTCCACAAGCTCATGGAATGGACTCTTGGAAGCACCCAACAGCTGATCTGATAAAGATGGTGGCCATTTTACTCAGACAAAATGGAGTTCCTTTGTAATTTGTAATTGTTCTTAATCTCCTTTAAGCATCTTTTTGTTTGCCTTCTTGACTTTCCTGCAAAGATAACCTGGAAACCTTCACTTGTCCTTTGTTCTAATTTCCTGCCTATACTGTGATAAAACACCCTGACCTAAAACTGCGTAGGAGAGCAAGAGTTTAGTCAGCTTACAATTTCAGGTTACAGTCCATCCCCAAGGGGAAGTCAAGGGAGAAACTCACATCACTAGCAGCTAGTTACATCAAATCCTTAGTTGAGAGCAATGAAAAATGAATTAACCCATGCTGCCTGCTTGCTGTTGCCCTGTATTCAGCCCTCTCTATTCTTACACCATTCATACAACTGCTGCCCACAGTGGCTGGCCAGGTCTTCCCACATCAACCAATCAAGACAACACCTCACTAACCAACCTGATCTAGAGGAGTCCTCAACTGAGATTCTAGGTTATGACAAGTTGACATTTAAAACTAAGCATCAGGGCTGGAGAGATGGCTCACTGGCTGCTCTTCTAGAGGATTTAGGTTCAATTCCCAGCACCAAGATGAGGTTTACAACTATCTGTAACTCCAGTTCTGGGGGTTTGATGCCTCCCTTGCCTTCATGCATGCACATGGTTCACAGGCATACATGCCTGTCTCTTATACACATCTAGATGTGTATAAGAGACAGACTATACACCCTATCCACCTTCTGCACACATGCAAAAACAGACATCGTGCTTTCTTCTTGAAGACACTGTGGTAGTACACATCTCTAATCCCAGCCCTTGGGAGGCTGAGGCAGGAAGACTGAGTTTTAGGCCAGGTTAGTGAAATCTGTGTCAAAAACATGAATTAATTCTCAAGCAATCTAAATGTTCCAACAGATGAAAAACACTGTCAAACCAATTTCCCATACCTTAAATAAAACCTTGCAATTTTTTCAGTATTCCAGAGTCAACAGATTCTTTTTTCTTTTGGCCATTTTTATTTGTCTAGAGGATACTCTGGTTAAGATCCAGAGCTCAGAACAACATGGAAAGGCCAAGGCCTGCAACTAGTCTTTAGAATCTCTTAGGTTAAAGGGAGTGCTGCTGTGAAGGGCATCAGCTTCTAAACTGTTATAGATTGTCAACCTGTCCACAGTACCTCAATCTAATCTTTTATCTACTTCTTAGCTTCCCGTAACTGGAAATTCCATTTGAAGGAAAATGTGAAAAACTCAATCATTTCAAGACTTTATTTTAATAAATGTAGACATTTTAGCTTTTTTGTTTGTTTAATTGGTTTGTTTTGTTTTGAGACAGGGTCTCTCTATGTAATCCTGGCTGTCCTGGAACTCTATGTAGACCAGGCTGCTCTCAAACTTACAGAGATCTGTCTACCTCTGCCTCCCAAGTGCTGAGATTAAAGGCCTGCACCACCACACCTGGTTAAATGTAGCTATTTTCAATNATTGGTAATCAAAACACTGACATGTTGGGGGTGCAAGGTGGTTCATCCAGTGAAGGCACTTGCTGTCAAGGCTGGCAGCTCGAGTTCACAACCCAGATCTTAGATTAACACACATACAAAATAAATAACCTTTAGGGAAATGATTCAGATGGTAAAGAATTTGCCATGCAAAAGATGAGGAGCTGAGTTTGGATTCACCATTCCCGACCCCTGTGCTGGAAACAGGGACGCAGATGGGCACCTGGAGTTGGGTCATTGTTAACCAATCTATCCTAATTGGTAAGCCTAGGTTCAGGGAGATACCCTGCCTCAAGATATAAAGCAGAGAGTTATTGAAGAAGATACCCATCACCCTCTGGCCACACACACACACTGAATAAATGGACAAAGATGGAGATTTCTATACTATATATAGGATGGAGAAGTTAGCTCATGTGGGGAAGGACATCCAGCATCCATCACACACACACACACACACACACACACACGTGCACCTCATTCATTCCTTACTTTGGAGAGACTCAATTAAGCATACTTGTAGGTTGGACATGGGTTGACATGACCAACTTCCCCCCTCCTCTCCCTCATTGGCACTGGTGAAGATCAACCCAGGGTTGTGAGCACGATAGGTGGTGCACACCTCTCTCCTACCTGTGCTTCTGCCAAATTTGCCTTTCACACCATTGTTTTTGATACTACAGAGAGCTTAAAGGCCAAAGCCCTGCTTCTGGCTGTGGAAGTCATCGAACACTACAGCTACTACTGGGTCCTTACACCCAGATAGGATATAATTCCTAGAGAGAGAGTTTTGAGGATGGGAGATGTTTTAGAATCACATGCATTCTGCCCTTTCTTCATTCCTCTGACAGATATAAAGTGAAAATGATATGAAAATTTTTTTTATTTCTAACAATATTTCTGTGAATGAATTTTTCTTCAGTGGTGGTGTTTTAGTGTGTGACACAAAAGACAGAGAAGTGTCTTCCTCCTGACACTCTAGCAGACTGGATGTTTTTTAAATTTTATTTTTAGTTTTATGTGTGTGTGTGTGTGTGTGTGTGTGTGTGTGTGTGTGTGTGTGTGTGTGTATTGGCACATGAGTATGGGTGCCTGTGGAGAACAGAGTGTGCCATCAGATCTCAAGCTGGAATTACAGGCAGTTAATTATAAGCCATTAGATGTCAGTGCTGGGAATCAACCTTATGACCTCTGGAAAAATAGGAGGTGCTCTTAACCCTGAGCCTTCTCTCATTTATAAAACTTCCTACAACTGCAGCAATTCTAGACATGTTCACAAAAACTTAAGAGCTAAGAATTAAGGGCACAATCAATGCCCATACCAGCTGATACATTGTCCTGTTAGCCTCAGACTGTTAGTGGAACAAAACATAACACCAGACAGAGTTTTTCAAAATATAATTTAAAATTATTTTGTACCAGTACAATATATTAATTTTACAAATGTAAAGTTTTATAGGCTGTTAAAGCATTTGCAAAAACCACACACTCTACTTCAGCTTTATTGCACAATATCTATAAGAAAATATTAATTTTTAAATTAGAAAACATAAAAATGCTTTCAATATAGAAGAGACCATCTGATTTTAAAGACAATATTCTATAAGAATGTCTACCCAGGAAATACCAAACTTTCACAGGATACCAAGCTGGACAGATGCTTCAGCAAAATCTGGTTTTAAAACAGTCTGAGATACTTAATGCAATCTGTATCATCATTCTTCATTAAAAGTCTAGACACCATTCAGAGTGTTCCTTGCAATTCAAAAAGTTGAGGCATCTTCAGAGTGGTCTTCAGTGAACACTCTGAACATATAGAATAACTTCCATGTCAGAAGCAGCACTCAGTAGCATTGCCAGGGTGTTTTCCTTCAAGCATACTACCTCTGCAAGCTGTTTTTTAGTGACCCATTTTAATTTATGCTGATAGAAAACATACATTAAATACATTTTTAAAACCTCAACCTTTACAAAAAAAAATCAGTTTATAAATTTGCATCATAAGAATTAGTGTCGAGACCACTGAGATGGCCTTCGTTTAATATGGTTATATATTAGTTGGTTTTTCCCAAAGTTGGGGTAGCAGGTGTACCACTTTTCTATGTAGTGTAATCAGGAAATAAATCCAAGCACTAAGCTTGAGCCCCCAGACATATTGGTTAATAAGATTGTTCAGTGGACTGACATTAGTGGGATGTAACTGTGGACCAATGAAACGATGCAGGTGTTAAAATACTGGCATAAATTTTGATGAGAATTCAGTTCACCTCAGACAAACATAAATCTGGAAGTGCAAATGGGAAATATTCACACAGACATTGCTGATAGGGTTAAATGTATCAGAAAATACAAAGAATCCTTACCTATTTGGAACAAGACTCCCTGGCATTCATAAGTATTTAGGCTACATGTCTTAACATTGACAAAATCTCCAATGTTTTCAAGTTGACACCTTTGTGGCCTGGGAAAGGATCTTTTAGAACTTAGAACCTGCACAAGCAAAGGCAAATGTGAGATGAAAACATATCTGCCAAGAATTTTTAAATAGTGCTTGTGCACGATCAAGTCTGTGATAGGTAGATAGAATGATCAAAACCCCGGGCACTTATAAAAAGTCCTGTCCTTAGGAGTCAAAGCAGCTGCTGTTGCAGAAGCTGCATTTTTCAGAACTGCTCAAAGCACCTCATCTAGATGAGTGTTTTAAAAATATATATTTGTAAAAGGTCTCCAATGAGACTTTAAATATCTCATGGTTCGCCTTGACAGGCATATCATGGACCCCTTTCTTAAAGTCCTTCAGAATAAAATAAACTCTCATATTACATTAGAAAAAAATGGAGACATTCACGGTCAAAATTTTCTCTAGATTCCCCTAAATCTTGGTACTGTGTGCAATTTCCTCACGTACAGGTTTTGAGGAAGCCCCTGATCATCTACCATGCAATAGTCAGCTACTGGACATGCCAGAGAAAATTTACATGATAGTAGTAAATAGATTAAAATCTATTCCACAAAATAAAAAAATTTTTCTATGATTTCCATTTAAATATGTCTCTGAAAAGCTAAAAGGAGGTTTTGTTTGTTTTTCAAAAGTGCTAATTATTACAAGTCTCTTCAACACATGATATACAATTCTTAAAAACAACGAAGAAAACCAAACCTAAACCACCTGTTTTAGGCACACTGCTGATGAGTGTCAAAGGAAAAGAAATCACTTGTCAATCAACCCTGCTTCCTTAATTTTACTGAAAAAGAACTTCTCCAGGATGCTGGCACATTTGTAGTACTCGCTCTCGGGAGGATTGTACTCCTTGCAATTGGTGAACACTCGCTGCAAGTCCGCCATGAATAATTTCTTAGACACATAGTACCTGTTTCTGAGGCGTTCGCTCATGGTTTTCAGATCTGTACAGGAAACAACAACATTAGCAATTGTTGACTCCTCTACAACAACTGACAAGGGTGAGATGGGAAGAAATCTACGCTGTTGATTTGCTTATGTTTTTCTCACTCCAATGCTGTGCTTAAGAGAAATTCTTGGGATTAAGCCAAATAATTCTTAAGTCTATTCCTCTGAAAAGGATTGGTATGTAAAACTGCAGCCATACTAACATTAAAGGACCATTGGTAGTTGTCTGCTCCCATCTCTTTCTGTGCACCAGGAGGCTAATGGACAGTGGAGGACCCATGGATGCTGAGTGAGGCAGGTAGAACACTGGTACAGAATCTTTGATTACTAAAAATTATCAGGCTGAGCTCATTTTACTAAATTCACAGTTGTATTGGTGTGACACAAAGAAAGAAACTAGCATCATATTTCCAAATACATCAGTGACCTGCACATAAAATACTAAAAGCAAAACAAATGAATTCTGTTCCAGGCTCCATCAATGAAGTCAAACTTTAACTTTTGACTTTCAACTTTACCAAATAATCTATTTATTTATTGTTATTTTAATTATATAGCTATTTTGTTTCCATGTGCATGCCTGGTGCTCTTTGAGAGCAGAAAAGGGCATAGAATCCTCTAGAATTAGAATTATAGAGGGTTGTAGGTGGCCATATGGGTGCTGGGCATCATACCCAGATCCTCTGGAAGAGCGGTCAGTGGTCTTAAGTGCTGAACCATTGCTCCAGCCTAAAATAATCTACTCCCCGACATATACACACACTAAAGTTAATAACACATATTGTTCTTGCAGAGGACCTGAGTTCAATTCCCAGTACCTCTGTGGGGCAGTTCTCACTAAGGAAGGAGGAGGAAAGAAACTGGGCCTCTGAGGGAGGACAGTTCTGCTTAACACCTACCACTTTGGAAATGCTGCCAATATAGTGTTTATAATGCTTTAGAAAAATAATCATGTAGAGGATAATCAAACCAAAAAATAAAGTACCTGTGTACTATGGTACTCATATACCCATCTATGCACTGACAAACTGATTTAATTTGGGGATTCTCAATCAATTGTTCCTGTTACCACAGTATAGATGAAGCACAAATTCAATAATTCTGTACTCCTGAAGTCTATTTTGTAGTTTTTGGATTTGGAAAAAGATTAAGTTAGAAAGCTGGTAAGATGGTTCACCAGATAAAGGTGCTTGTAGCACAAACCTGATGACTCCACAAAGCTGCCATCTCTCCTTAACTCGTGTGCTGTACACTTGTGCTCACACACACATATCATGCACACACAGAAATACAGTTAAGAAAAAGTTGTTGTTTTCTTAAAGAAATATACATAAGTGACTTCACAGTATAGGAAAAATACTAGTTTTTCCCTCTGAAAGTACAGTCGTAAAGGAGCTCAATCTACCCTCATTATGTTACCTTGAAAGATTCTTTACAAAAAAATGCAGCCAAGCATGAGAGCATACACCCTTAATCCCAGCATTGGGAAGCTGAGCCAGGTGGCTCTCTGTGTAAGTTTGAGGCCTGCCTGGTCTACATAGTGAGCTCCAGGTCAGCCAGAGCTACATAGAGAGATCCTGACGGAAGGAAGGAAGGAAGGAAGGAAGGAAGGAAGGAAGGAAGGAAGGAAGGAAGGAAGGAAGACAAAAACTTTATGTATATGGTATGGTGGTTTGACTAAGAATGGCTTTCAACGGCTCATTTATTTGAATGCTTAGTCACTGGAAGTGGTGCTATTTGAAAGGATTAGAAGGATTAGAAGGATTAGAAGGTGTGGCCTTTTTGGAAGAAGTGCATCACTGGGGGGTGGGCGTTCAGGTTCCAAAAGCCCATGCCAGGCCCAGTCTCTCCCTCCGCCTATCTTCAGCTACTGCTCTAATGCCTGCCTGCATGTCACCAAGCTCTCCACTGTGATGGTAATGGACTAACCCTCTGAAACTGTAATCAAGTCCCCAGTTAAATGCTTTCTTTCATAAGAGTTGCCCTGGTCATGGTGTCTTTTCACAGCAATAGAACAGTGACTAAGACATATGGGTATTCTGCCTGCATGTATGTCTGCATACTACATGCATGCAATGCTTAAGGAAGTCAGATCCCCTGGGACTGGAATTACAAAGAATTGCGAACCATCATGTGGGTGGTGGGAATTGAACCCAATCCTCTGCAAGAGCAGCCAGTGCTATTAACTCCTGAGCCATCTCTCCAACCCTCTATCTTGAACAATTCTTAAAAACAAGAACCACTTTTGACAGACTCAAGCCATAGAAAAAAGATAAAACCTAGTATCTTTTCATCTGTAACCCAGCGGTAGCTACATCCAGTTAGCCACTTTGCAACGCAGAACTGCCTACAGGATTCCTGGTATATTAAAAATGGACAGAATGTCCCTGACTGCCACCCACTTCCCCCTCTGTTCCAACATCACTCTCACAGATCCTACTCATCACACACTCATTACCACAGAGGGCAATAAGTCCACCTTAGCCAACGTTTGTTTTATATCTATACTGAGAAAATTATAATAACATTACCCATGGGGAACCTTATAACTTCATAATATCCTGGAGCTTCTGTTCTCTTCACGGGTTCCATGAAAGGCCAAGCACTTTGATGGCTCTTGAATAAAAGAAATAAAATAAGGTATCTCATATGGAAATGCCATGTGGGAAATCATTTCAGAGAAGCCATGAGATGAAGGACAAGCACACACCCACCTTCACCTGCTGCAGGATGTTCTTAAGGGTACTGTAAAGCTGCTCAGGGTCTTTGGGCTCTTTACTTGAAAGAACAGAGAGTAAAGAGGAAGGATTAGTATTCATGCTCCAGGCCTCATTACCACTCAGCTCAGCCTCATAGATCCCAGCCTAGGAAGTGAAGCCCACCAACTGCTATGTACCAATTACATCACTTGGCCCTTTTCCTAGAAAGTGCTGGAAGGGGCAAAATCACTTCCATTAACATCCTCTAGCCCAGCTTGCTTACCTTTTCTCTTTTCCACTTGGTTTCCAGCCTGTCTCTCCTATATGTCAACAAAATTAAACACTAAATGAGAACTGCTTTGGGTCAAGAGAATAACATACTTACTACTTATTAAAAGCACCATACATGACAGCCATGTCTCAATAAATGTCTATTTGGGGAAACACACTGAAATTAATGGCATTTATGTTCTTTCTCACACAGCTTACAACATAAAATTCTTTCCCAGACTGGCAGCTATATTAATATATTTTGTTCTCTTAATTAATTTATTAATTTNTTTTGTAGTGCTCGGGATTGATGCCAACACCTCACATCACTACTGAGGCAAGTGCTTTCTCTCTGAGCTATATTAGCTGATTAGTGTCTGCTAAGGCAGGAACTCCAACTCTTTAAAAGAAAGAAGAAAAGGGGGAGAAGAAACCAGTACATTTTTAAACTGCAAGTTGGAAATCTTCAATTATCACACAACAAAGTGCTGCTATTATTTTAGCTCAGAACAGGGCTCTGTGTTTGTTTTGTTTGGCCAAGCCCCTGCTTGCAATGTAGATGGTTTACAGAGACCTGGTGTCTGAGGGATCTGGATTTGACTCTTCCATTCTCCTTAAAAAAGTTACTTTACTCAGTTTACCTACCTACAAAACAGAACTACAGAAACTAGGTGTATTAGCCCTTGTGCCATTAGTTGATGTTTGAAAAAAAAAAGTCCAAATAGCTAAACATTTGACAAATGAGGAAAAAGTAATGAATTGAGAACAAATAAAAACAGAAGAATACCAGGCACCATTAAGTATTCAACAATGGGGCAACTACTAGACTATTAACAGTGATAACGCAGGGAAGTGAGATCCAGGGTTCAGCATCAAGAGTACTGGGACAGGGCAGATGCAATGATACAGCATCCTGTCTCTTTCCTGGAGAATTTTAGTTTTGTGCCTGTGTGCTGGGAGAGGGGGATTTATGGGGGGTGGGAGGATGGTAATTACAAGAACTTAGGTTCAAACCAAATAAGATTGTCAAATGATAATTAATAGCTTCCAATCTACAAATCCCAATCATTTTGTATGGTTTAACCCAGTACAGTTCATTTTTAGCATATTGAAGAATTCTTAAGAAAGCTAATGTAAAATAAAATCTTGGAACAACTGATGTGACTTCCATCATGCATGGAGAGGAGGAAAGAAGAGAAGTCAGGCAACAGGGTCATGCAGGTGACAGTGGCATCAAAATGGGTTGTCCACAGCAGGCCATTTGGAGAGCACAATGGGTTGCTTCTTGTTCTGAACTTCTGCACGTAATTTATACAACCATTTGAAGACCAGTTCCTCCATTTGTAAATACAAAAATCCAAAGTTTCCATGCTATTTAATACGGACTCCTTTTGCCAGGCATTGTGTACAGTGCTAGGCCTAAATAAATTATGTATATTAATAACTCTTTTAAAGATACTCTGGGTTGAGTTAGGAAGAAAAAGACATTAGAAAGTCTTCATTACTGCTCTCCCCATCCCCACATAATGTCTCACTCTAGCCTTGGTTGGCCTCAAATTCTATATCCTCCTACCTTAGTCTCTCAATGCTGGGATTATAGGCAAGCACCCCACAACTAGTTTGCTGCCCACTTCAAAGACCAGAAGCGCCACACATGGAAAGGGAACAGGTGAAAGCTTTTCAAATGACTGCACTCTGGAAATCATTTCAAACATATCTTACGGGACTGACAGAAGATTTTGCTTTTTAAAAGTGTCTATACATACTGATTCCAGGGATGCTTTCTATAGGAATCTGCCGAACTCCATCTTTGAAACATGAAAGTCCAGGGTAGACTTTTTGAATCTGGGCTTGTTTTCTTTCTATCAGCTTTTTAATGATCTGAAAAGCATGAGGGAAAATGTGTTTAGTCAAAGAAGCCACACCACAATCCAGGGCAAGTCAGATAAACTAAGGAGACAATGCTCCTCCTGCTGTACACATGTTCATGAGAAGAAAAGGGAGGGAAGGGTAAATACAAATTGCAGGTAAAAGGCAGAAGCATTTTGGGCCCATGACATGGCTCAGTGGGTAAAGGTACCTGCCACCAAGCCCAAAGACCTGAGTTCAGTCCCTGGGATTCCACATGGTAGAAGGAGAGATTCAACCCCAGCAAGTTCTTATCTGGCCTTCACACATACCATGGAGTATGTATGTGCATCCCACATAATAAAAAATTTTTAAATATAACTTTTAAAATAAATATTCTTTTATACCACACTCAACTAGTGTCATTCACACAAACCCTTGCCACTAAGGAAAGGACTGTCAGTGAGAAGGAAAGAGAGGGGCTGACTAGAGAGGTCAACAGGGGCCCTCCAGGTCCAGCCTCTTGTAGTCTCACATGTGAACTGAGATAGAAGAATCACTCTCCTAACAACCTACACACATGCATGCACACAGGAGGCGTTACAGCTCCCTGCCTATCACCTATTCTCTTGTTCAAATAGTGCCTTTCTTGGTTCTATCTATTCTTGTGTCCATCATCTTATATATTGGAAGTGATTTGACCGTTATTCATGCCACCCCAATTCATACAGGTATTCGATAAAGCCATCTCACATACAGAGCAGTAGAGCATTCTCTCTCCACTTTCAGCTGATTCTGATCAAGTACGCATTCAGGGACTAAAAAAGTTCTTAATTTGCACAGCTAATTCACTTCTTTTATTATTCAAGGAGCTTTCCAGAAGTAGAGCCTGGCATTTTAGAATATTCCAGATCTTGGATTTTCTCATTAAAGATGCTCAATCATAAGTCAATGGAAATATTGGAGAAGAAAGAAACAGATTCTAAAATACTTGGGTCAAGAGTGTTTTGGATAAGAGATACTTAGCCTGTCTCTACAAGAAAATAATTATTTTATTGTGGTATGATTGCAGCTCTCTTTAAAAATCTAGTTCAAAACACTGAGAATAAGGCTCTGAGGGTAAAGACACAGATGGAACATCTTTATCAACACATCCCTCCCCAAAGACTTAGAGAACATCATGGAAGAAAGGCACAGAAAGAATGTAATCGGCAGCAGACGGAAGAATGCCGTGAAAGGATGGCCTCTGGACACCATTCAGCTGGTGCAAACACACATGCTCCTCAGTTGTTGTTATCTGCACAAGAGTTAAAAACTGCATCATGAAGAGGGGAAGAACCCCAGATACCCCACCCTTAGATGAGGAGCTAAGGGCAACTGATGGCTTCTGAGTGCCTTTCTGTGTGGGTGTGGCCATTGACAGGTTGTTGATGCCTCAGTGGATGACCCCAGTTTATGTGCAAATGGGTAGCAGTGATTAGATTTAGTGATTTGGGGTGCTGGTTTTTTTAAGTTATAAAGTTGGGAGTCAGATGGAAGATATATTGGGGTGATGCTGGAGTGAGTGAGTAGAGAGTGGATATGACCAAGATACATTGTATATGTGTGTGAAAAAAACTAGGTTTACACTCCAAACACTCCCATTTAATGGTATGTGTGAGAAAAGATTAGAGACAGAGGGATGGGTAAAGGAGAAAAGAGGAAATGAGGGAGCCAAGAGGAAAGAGAAAAGAGGAGAGAACTTGTCTTTTAAAAAGTGAACCATTTTTTAGCAATCTGAAATAGCTCTGTGCTGCTTGGCTTTCCCCTCAGCATTAAAAGCTAACACATCATCCTCAGTGGGAATCTGCTGACTTCCAGGGACTTTGATACTAGGGGATGAGCTCTTATGGCTGGAGGAGTACTACAGAACAATCATCTGACAGCACAGTATCAACTGGCCAGCAGCCACCAATGCACCAAAAAGGCAGGCCAGCGGCACCTGCTGCCTTTAGTAATCCTTCCACAGCCCTATTTGGAACTCCCTATTGGGCAGATATCTTTGATTGTGCAGCAAAGATATTTTGATTTTCTAACTTAAAATACCTTTTTGCTCACTTCTATAGCACCACATGCCTGACCCAACTTTAAATACTTAGTGAGTGACTGCTGTCACTAGGCACAGGATAAGCTTTCTGACTGTTATATGGGTCACATGTAGCAAGCAAAAGAATTAGGAGCAAGGATATTAGTAGAAAGCTGACGGGTGTAAGGCAGTTGTGTTTTTTCAGTAACTTGTCAGGGAAAACAGCCAATTATGTCATCCACATACATAAACAGTCCTTGTAGACTTTCTTTTATGCCATTCTGCCTTATAAAAAGTGTTAAATTGAAGTACGATACTAACTAGTTTTAACAATAAGATATCAACAGTGAAAGCTGAAAGATTAGAGAAGCAGAGCAGCCAGCCACCAGAGACTTCTTACCTCTACGAAATCTCAGACCGAACAGGGTATCCTGTCTCTACGAATTCTCAGACTGAATGGGTGCCAGATCTGTCTTTACCAGCCTTATATGCCTGTCTCTACCTCCCAAGTGCTGGGATTAAAGTCATGAGATCCCAAGTTCTGGGATCAACAGTGTGAGCCACCAGCTGTTTCTCTTTTAGACTGGTTCAATCTCCTATAGTCCAGGGTCGCCTTGAACTCCTGATCTTCTTGCTTCCTCCTCCCAAGGGCTGGGATTAAGGTGTGTGCCACCACTGCCTGGCCTCTATGGTTAGCTAGTGGCTAGCTCTGCCCTCTGATCTCCAGACAAATTTTAATTGTCAGAACACAAATTATCACACAATATTAAATCACTGTATACTCATATCTAGAGCCTTCTCTGTTATTACTACTTCTCCTTTGTAAGCATAAAGGATACCATACCAATACAGATAACAAAGTAGTTATTATCTGGAAGGAAAGACTTCAGAGCTTGTAGTGTAAAGGGGGAGAATAACAGACACTAGAAGAAATACCTCTGTATGATAAATAATTAAGTCCAAATGAGTGGGTCAAACACAGAAGTTCAAAGGCAGCCTGGAACAGAACCTGAAAGAACGTCACTTGCCTGAGTGACAGGGAATAGGGTAATGTGAGCCAGAGGGCTAAAGCATCAACAATGGTCTTGGAGGATCCTTTGGGGGATGAAAGCAAAGAGATAAGATTGCAAAGGGGCCAGAATGCAAAAGGCCCCAATGAAGTTAAGATGTCATCGTACTATATACATGCTGTATTTCACACAATTTAACACAGACACACACACACACACACACACACACACACACACACA
>LZPO01055376.1:11458-29352 GCA_001675575.1 Neotoma lepida
GTGTGTGTGTGTGTGTGTGTGTGTGTGTGTGTGTCTGTGTGTGTAGTCCTGGGAGGGCAGAGCTATAAACTACTGGATAGGTATAGAGTACAAAAACGTTATAATTATTTCTTTCCTTGTTTTTTTTCCTGAAGTGCTAAATTTCAGCACAGCTCTACTTGTTTCTTAATTAATGATTAAACAAATTCAATTCTTGATTTAACTTAATTAAACAAGTAATGAATTTGTGTATGCAAGAATCATTAATGTGGTGTCTGAGGCAGGCCCTCAGGGCACAGTTGGCTCTGTTCTTCACAGCTCGCTAGCTGGTATCCAGAGCTAAGCACACATCTCTTCTGGTTTATGCACTTGGTTTTGAGCTGGCTTTATGCAGAGATCATCTTTGTGTGTGTGTGTGAAAATAACAAAGGTATACCTTTCCTAAGTATGTATATTCTGAAATATATTTCTAATAAAGATCAGGTAATTTTTCTTCTTTCTAAAAGCTACTTAGGGACAATTTAAAAAATGCTTATGGTAGACTCACATTAGAAGGATGAAATATAACTTTCATCCATTGTGTGTGTGTAAAACCTACAGGTTGATGTTGACGATCTTCTTCAATTGCTCTACCACATTGTTATTATTATTATTGTTATTATTATATATTTTGATACAGGGGCTCTCATTAGCCATTTTGGCTAGACTGGCTGGCCAGGAAGGCCCTGAGATGTGGCTGTCATATGCCTAGCTTTTATTGGGTGCTGGGGATCAGAACTCAGGTCCTCAGTATTCCATAGACAGCACTTAACTCATTGATACACCTCTTAACCGAAATATAATGTCATATTTTTAGATATCATCATTTTCACTTTGAAAATACAACCACACTTCACCAACTGAACTTCACAGCCACTCTGAAATAGGAAATTTGGAAAGGAACAGTTTTCATTATTTTTCAGGCAGAGGTCCCTATTTTGGACTAAGCAAATGGCTCTCTGCTGGGTGGAGGAGTTCTTTGGATCTTTTGGAACAAGTGGAATTTGAAGAAGCAGAAAGAGAGTGAGCCTTCATGGAAACCCAAGATCCATTCAGCTTTGGTATAGGAGCTCTTCTGACACATTTTCATTTTGACTTTTGAGAAAACTAGGGCTTAGCAAGGTGAAGTACATGGTCACTTGGTTACCAAGCAGAGCTGCTGGAATTGTTCATTCCCACATCTGCCCCAGATTGTCACAGGATCCATTTAAAGTATCTAACATGCACCTAATTGATGGCTGTAGGTCCTAATGCACATGTCTGTAGTCGAATTTTTGTCAGGTCCTGCTCGTCTCCCACAGCTGCTTAGACCCAAGTAATCACACAGAGGCTCATATCATTTTTCAAACCATGGCCATGGCAGGCTTCTAACTAGCTAGCTCCTACATCTTAAATTAACCCATTTTATAATCTATGTCACCACGTGTTCCACGTGGCTTTACCTGTGTGCCGTTATATGCTGTTCTCTCAATGACCAAAATGGCGTCTCTTCGCTCTGCTTTCTGTTTCTCGTTCCAATCTCCCGCCTAACCTTATTCTGCCTCACCATTGGCCAAACAGCTTTATTTATCAACCAATCAGAGCAACACATTTTCAGAACGACATTCCCATCACATGTCAGCAGTTGGTGCTTGCAATCTCATTGGCACTCTTATCTTAATTGGTAAGCCATTTTATCCTTGAGTGGCACCTGAGAAATTCTTAGTAACTTCCTATCTTAGCTGTCACTGACTTCAAATTGGTGAAGTCCTATTTAATGAGGTGAGACTGTAGATCTAGCCCAAGGACATGGATGCTTGGTTACTATATTCTTTTCTTCTTTTTTGAGATAGAGTATCACTCTATAGTCCAGGCTAGTCTGGAAATCATATGCAGCCAAGGTTGTCTTCAAACTCATGGTAGTCTTCCAAATGCTGTGCCCCAAATGCTGGGGTTAAATACATGAGTCACCAGGCTTGGTTTTGTTTGAGACATAATCTTGCTATGTAGTCCAGGCTTGATCTCACACTTATGAACTTCTGTTAGCCTCCCAATTATGGGATTATAAGAGCATATCACCATACTCTGGATGACTAGATATTTCTTGAATTTTGGGTCCAGATCTAGAATAAAAGTTTGATATGGTAAAACAAAAAGCGATTGGCAATTTCTCCATGAGACAAACAAAGATATAAGTTATGACTTTATAATTTGGGAAATTAACAAATTATATGAATGTGGACATGTCCATATTTGTATGTATATATATACATGGTGTGTGTATGTATGTGTGTGTGTGTACAGATGAAATTGTACATACATATGGAGGCCAGAGGTTGACATTGGGTGTCTTTTTCATTATCACTCTATGTTATTTATTTGTTTTTTTTTCTTTTTTTGAAATAGTGTCTCTCAGTCAACCTGGAGCTCACAAACTGGGCTAGATAGGCTGGCCAGCAAGGCCCATGGGTTCTCTTGCCTCTGCCTCCTTAAGGTTAGGAGTACAGGCATGTGCCAGTATACTGGGCTTTTTGTGTGGGTGATGAATACAGGGTAAAAGAACAGAAAAAGATATTCGAAGCCAATGCACTTAGACACAAGCCAGTGTAGCCATTTTAAAAGCTGAAAAAACTGACTTTAAATGAAAACTAATCAGAAGAGATAGGGAAGGATATTACATATTCATCAAAGCAAAAATCCACCAAGAGGATACTGTAATTCTTAACATCTATGCTCCAAACACAAAGACACCCAAGTTCATAAAGAAAGACTGCTACAGCTTAAATCACGTATTGACCCTCACACAGTGGTAGTGGGTGACTTCAATACCTCACTCTTGCTAATAGACAGGTCATTTAGACAAAAACTAAACAAAGAAATGCTGGAGCTAACAGACATCATAAACCAAATGGACCTAACTGTTGTTTCCAGAACGTTTCGCCCAAACACAAAAGAATATACCTTCTTCTCAGCACCTCATGGAACTTCTCCCAAACTGACCACATACTCAGACACAAAGCAAGTCTCAACAGATACAAGAAAACTGATACAGCATCCTATCAGACCACCACATGTTAAAGTTGTATGTCAACAACAAGAGAAGCAGGAGAAAGTTTACAAACTCACAGAAACAGAACAGCTCTCTACTGAATGAAAAGGGGTCAAAACAGATATTAAGAAAGAAATTAAACACCTTCTAGAATTGAATGAGGATGAAAACACAACATACCCAAACTGATGGGACACAATGAAGGCTGTTTTAAAAGGCATATTCATATCACTAATTTCCTGCTTTAAAATATTGGTGATATCTCATATTAATAATTTAACAGCACACCTGAAAGCTCTAGACAAGAAAGAAGAAATAACATACAAAGGGAGTAGATGGCAAGAAATAATCAAACCTAGGGCTGAAATCAATAAAATAGAAGCAACAACAAAAACAGTACAAAGAGTTGATTCTTTGAGAAAATTAATAAGATTGACAAACCCTTATCCAAACTAACTAAAAGTCAGAGGGAGACAATCCAAATTAACAAAATTGGAGATGAAAAGGGAGACATAACAAAAGACACCAAAGAAATCTAAAGAATTATAAGGACATACTTTAAAACCCTGTACTCCACCAAATTTGAAAATATAAAAGAAGTGGATAATTTTCTCAATATATACCACTACTAAAGTTAAATCAAGACAAGATAAGAAATTTAAACAGACCTATAACCTCTAGTGAAATAGAAACAATAATTAAAAGTCTACCAACCAAAACATACCAGGNTCAGCTGGTATTAGCATAAAATTTTATTAGAGTTTCAAAGAACCTCACTTCACAAATTATTCCAAAACATATAAACATAAGGAACATTGCCCAACTCTTTATGAAGCCACAGTTACCCTGATACCCAAAACCACATAGAGACCCAACAAAGAAAGAGAAATACAGACCAATTTTCCTCATGAATATAAATGCAAAAATCTTCAGTAAAATACTTGCAAACCAAATCCAAGAACATGTTTAAAAAAATCAGCCACCACGATCAAGTAGGCTTCATTCCAGACATGCAGGGATGGTTCAACACACGTAAATTGACAAATGTAATTCACAATATAAACAGACTGGAAGACAAAAACCATGATCATCTCATTAGATGCAGAAAAAGCCTTTGACAAAAGTCAACACCATTTTCATGATAAAAGTCCTGGAGAGATTAGGGATACAAGGGACATACTTAAACATAATAAAGGCAGTTACAGCAAACCCGTAGCCAACATCAGCTTAAATGGAGAGAAACTCAAAGTAATTCCACTAAAATCAGGAGTAAGACAAAGTTTTCCACTCTCTCTATACTTAGTCAATATAGTACTTAAGTTCTAGCTAGAGCAATTAGATACCTGAAGGAGGTCAGAGGATACAAATTGGGAAGGAAGAAGTCATGATACTATATATAAGTGGCCCTAAAAATTCCACCAGGGAAATCCTACAGCGAGTAATCCCTTTCAGCAAATTAGCAGGATACAAAACCAACCTACAAAAATCAGTGCCCTTCTATACATGAATGAGAAATGGACCGAGAAAGAAATTAAGGAAACAATGTATTTCCTAGTAGCCTCAAATAATATAAAATATCTTGGGATAAGTTTAATCAAGCAAGTGAAAGATTTGTGTGACATTGGAGNAAAAAACTGAAGATAATATCAAAAGACGGAACAATCTCCCATGCTCGTAGACCAGTAAAATTAAACATAGTAAAAATGATCATCCTACCAAAATCAGTCTACAGATTCAACCAAAATTCCAATACAATTCTTCACAGATCTTGAAAGGACAATTTTCAACTTCATATGGAAACAAACAAACAAATACCCCAGAATAACTAAAACAATCCCAAATAATAAAATAACTGCTAAAGGTCTCACCATCTCTGACCTAAAATTGTACTACAGAGCTAAAGTAATAAAAACAGCATGGTATTGGCACAACAATAACAAATGAAATTAAATTGAAGACCCAGGCATAAATCCACTCATGTATGGATACCTGATTTTGATAAAGAAGCCAGAAATATACACAAGAAAAAAGGCAGCATCTTCAACAAACTGGATGGCTGCATGTGGAATGCAAATAGATCCGTATTTATCATCCTGCACAGAATTCAACTCCAAATAGATAAAAAATCTCAATGTAAAACCAGATAGACTAAAGTAACTAGAAGAGAAAATAGGAAATAGCTTTGAATGCATTGGCACAGAAATAAAGCCTCTCTTAACAGAACATTGAAAGCATAGGCACTAAGATCAACAAGTAATAAACAGGACTTCTATTTATTAAATAAACAATTAGCTTCTCATGAAACTGAGAAGCTTCTGAGTGGCAAAGGATGCTGTCATTGAGACAAAATGGCAGGCTACAGAATGGGAAAATATTTTTACTAACTACACATCTGATAGAAGGCTAATATCCAAAATACATGAAGAATTAAAAAAACTGGATATCAAGAAAATAAATAATCAAACTAAAAAGAATGGTACAGATATAATCAGAGAATTCTCAAAAGTGATAATCAAATGGCTGAGAAACACTTAAGGAAATGTTCAACATTCTTACCATCAGGAAAATGCAAATCAAAACTACTTTGAGATTTCGTCTTACACCAGTCAGAATGGTTAAGATCAATAAAACAAATGACAGCTCATGCTGGTGAGGATTTGGAGTAAGGGGAACACTCATCCATAAATGGTGGGAGTGCGAACTTGTGCAGTCACTATGAAAATCAATGTGGTGGCCCCTCAGGAAAATGGGANTTGATCTACCTCAAGATCCAGCTATACCACTCTTGGGCATATACCCAAAGGATGACTTATCCTACTACAGAGACTGTTGTTCAATCACGTTCATTGCTGCTCTATTAATAACCAGAAATTGGAAACAATCTAGACGTCTTTCAACAGATTTACTGATAAAGTGTGGTACATTAACACAAGGGAATATTACTCAGTTGTTTAAAAAAAATGATATGGTGAAATTCACAGGTAGATGGATGGAACTAGAAAAAACATCCTGAGTGAAGCAACCCAGATGCAAAAAACAAGCATGGTATGTGTTCACTTATTTGTGAATATTAGCTGTTAAGTTAGTTATAACCAAGCTATAGTCCACATAACCACAGAGGTTAGGTATAGAGCAAGGGACTAGTGGGGAGGGTTAGAGCTCCCTAAGAAGGGAAAACAGAACCAATAGTTATGGATACATGATGGGGGAGGGTCAAATGGGGAGAGGGACAGAAGAGGGGGATGAGGAGGAAATACAGGGAGGGACAGCTAAAAGTAAGGGCCATTTGAGGGGTTTTATGGAAACTTAATACAGGAGAAGCTTCATAAAATACACACACACACACACACACACACACACACACACACACACACAGAGGCAATTTAAATGGAATCACCAAATAACAGGGAGACAGAGCCCCATCTAGACGTCTGTCATCACCAAATGAAGCTACCAGTACCAGCAATGGGTTACATGTAATGGGGTTCTTAGTGAAAGAGATCCCCTGGGAACTCCCAAACTACCAAGGCTATTACCAAGGTTATTGGTTGCTCTCCACAAACTGATGGTACAGCTCTTTTGATGAAGATGACACCTACACAACTCATTGAGCACAGAGAAGTTGAGCTTGTGTCTACCTAGAGCCTTTATCCCTACTGACTAATGTTCATAGAGCTGGAAGTTACTTTGCACACTATCTAAGGAGAAAGGCAAACACTAACCCAACTACAAACCCTTCAATCTACAATGATGACCCACCTATAAGATATGCTGGTGCAAAAGCTGCACAAAATTTGTGGGGGTAACCAATCAATTTTGATTTGATTTAAGGCCCACTCCATGAGATGAAACCCATACTTCATGCTTCTCAGATGGCCAGAGAGCTGGGAAAAATTGAATACTACTGTTCTGCTAAAGAAACATAGCAATGAAAGGACTCCTAATGGCATTTTTCTGTACTCATAGATCAGTATCTTACTTTGTCATCGCCAGAGAAACTTGCTCCTGCAGCAGATGGGAACAAATACAGAGGCCTACAGCCAGACAATGTGCAGAGTGAGAGACCTTAGGACACTCAGCCTTAAAAGGGATGTCTCCATCAAATCCCTCCTCCCAGGGCTCAGGGAACTCTGCAGAAGAGGAGTCAAAAAGAATGTAAGAGCCAGAGGGGATGGAGGACACGAAGGAAGCAAACCCTTCTCAACACAACAGGACCAATGCATATATGAACTAACACTAGACTGTGGCAGCATGTATAGGGACTGCACGGTTCTGCACTAGATGAGGTCCTAGAGCTGAAAGAAGTGAGTACATACCCCCATCCCCAATCCAGATGCTATCTTCAACTAATAACCCTTTGCAAATCAAAACTTAGTTTTCTCCAAGGGAATCCCTCTGGGGAAACAAACTACTCTTAAGGGTAGGCTGTATGAACAAGTCTTCCCTGTCCCACCAGCCAGCTCCCAAATAACGACATGGAGACAATATTAATCATGAGAGCTCAGCCAATAGCTTAGGCTTGTTTCTAACTAGCTCTTATAACTTAATTTACCCCATTTCTATTAATTTACTTTGTACCTCATGACTTTATTACCTCATCTCCATATTCCCCNTCCTGCTTGCTCTGCATCTCCTGGTATCTCTGTCCTCCTTCTTCCCAGTATCTTCTGTGTCTGAAAATCCTGCCTCTCAGGATGGTCAAGCTGAGGGAGGGATGGAGTGGAAGAGCAATGAAAGAGATCTGGATAGAGAGAGACATTATGGGGTTAGGGAGAAACCTGGTGCTAGGGAAATTTCCAGGAATTGACAAGGATGACCCCAGATCAGACTACTAGAAATAGTGGAGAGGGTGCCTGAACTGGCCTACCCCAGTAATCAGATTGGTGAATAACTGTAGATGAAAGTTTGTCTGCTCCCACCCGGCTCCCGCAGCTGTTTAGACCCAAGTAAACACACAGAGGCTTATATCATTTTTAAACTATGATTGTGGCAGGCTTCTCGCTAGCTAGCTCTTACATCTTAAATTAACCCATTTTATAAATCTATGTTGCCACGTGTTCCACGTGGCTTTACCTGTGTGCCATTACATGTTGTTTTCTAGATGGCAGAATGGCTTCTGCCCAGCTCTGCTTTTTTCCTTTCTCCCCCTAGTTTGAATGTCACACCTAACCTTATTCTGCCTCACCATTGGCCAAACAGCTTTATTTATCAACCAATCAGAGCAACACATTTTTAGAAAGACATTCCCATCAAATACCCTACCTGTCATTATAGACCCTTCATCCAGCAACTGATGGAAGCAGATGCAAATATCCACAGCCAAGCACCAGGCCAAGCTCCGGGAGTCCAGTTGAAGAGAGGGAAGAGGGATTATATGAGCAAGGGGGGTCAAGATCATGATGGGGAAATCTACAGAGACAGCTGAACCAAGCTTGTATGAACTCACAAACTTTAGATCGACAGCTGTGGAATCTGCGTGGGACCTGACTAGACCCTCTGTATACAGGAGACCATTTTGTAGCTTGGTCTGTTTGAGGGGCCCCTGACAGTGGGATCAGGATCTATTCCTGGTGCCTTAGCTGGCTTTTTGGAGCCCATTACCTATGGTGGGATGCCTTGCTCAGACTTGATGCAGGGGGGAGGGGCTTGGTCCTGCCTCAACTGAATGTACTAGGCTTTGCTGACTCCCCATGGCAGCCCCTACCCTTTTGGAGGAGAGGATGGGTGGGGTGGGCCAAGGGGAAGACTGGGGGGAGTGGAAGAGGGATGAGAGGGGGATCTGTGGTTGGTATGTAAAATGGATAAAAAATTTCTTAAATACAAAAGAAAGAAATCCTTCCTAGCTATTGGCCATTCATCTTTTTATTAAACCAATCAGAGTGACACATTTTCATAGTGTACAAAAAGATTATTCCACAACAGCCCTATGCCCAGCAGTAGATGACCAACACAAAACAAACTCAACAGCCTCCCTTGGAGGCTCTTTGTCTCACATTGTTGTGGCAGGTTTTTGTTGTTGTTGTTTGTTTGTTTGTTTTTAATCTTTCAGATCCTTTGTGTATATATTACAGCTTCTGGTTTTGTGTTTTTATAGATTCCTGTGTGTGCGAATGTGTGTGTCTTTGCATCTATTTTTGTTTCTTGTGTTTTATATTTGTCTCTTCTGTTTGTTTATTTGCCATACTCCAATTTGTTTTTGTATTATTGTATCCTATTTTATTTTATTATTATTCCTTAGATGCCTATTTTTTTGCTAAGGAGAGAGACACAAAGGGTATGGATCTGGATAAGAGGGGAGGTGGGGAGGAATTGAGAAGGGGAGGGGGCATGGAAACTGTAATCAGAATGTTTTGTATGAGAAAATATATTTACAATAAAAAAAAACAAAAACAGAAACATAGGCGGAGTGAATTTGTGTCTACCATGTCAGATCGCATGACCACCTGGCTATGACTTGCTTTCCTAGCCTCATTTCATTTCTATGTAAACTCCTAATCTTTGTGAGGGAGCGTTTGTGTGCATGTGCGTGTGTGCGTGTGTGCGTGCGTGCGTGTGTGTGTGTGTGTGTGTGTGTGTATGTGTGTGTGGTGTTGTTGTGCATGCTCATGAACATGTGGTGTATATGCCCATGCATGCACAGTCAGGGGCCAAAACAGGACATCAGTTACCTTCCTCTATGGCTGTCTGCCTTATTGCCTTGACATATGGTCTCACTGAACTGAAAGCTCAGTTTAGGCTACGCTAGCTGGCAAGCCAGTGAGTTCTNTGNATTTGCCTGTCTCTGCTTCCTAATGCTGGAGTTGCAAACACACAAATGGAGCCATGCTTGAATCTTTACATGGTTGATGGGGATTCAAACTCAAGTCCTCATAATTTCAGAACAAATACTTTTACTGACTAAGCCCCAATCTCAGTCCAACAAACTTGTATTCATTCTTGTGTGTGTGTGTGTGTGTGTGTGTGTGTGTGTGTGTGAGTTCATGCCTGGCTTTACATGACTTCTAGCCTACTGTACTCATGTCCTTAATTTAAGTGACAAACAATTGAGCTGTCTCTCCAGCTTCTCATTATTTTTATTTAAAAACTGTTATCAGGTGTGTAATATTGGGAAAGGTCTTTCCACATTCATTACATTTATGTTTTTTTTTCCTGTATGAATTCTCTGATATCTGTTGACCTGGGACTTCTTGCAAAGAGTTTTCCACATGCAATATTTTCATTTTTTCCCCAGGGGGTTCTCTCAAGTATAGTAAAGGATGATTTCTGGTGGAAAATTTCCCACACACTTTATATTCATACAGTTTGTCACTTGTGTGAGTGGCTTGGTGGCTGATGAGCTGTGTCTTCCAGGAAAAGGAATTTCCTCCATCATTCTGTTCATAGAGTTTCTCCCAAGTGTCATTGCCCTGGTGAGTAGAGATTCTGCCGTAGAGCATAAGGCCATCTCATACTGCATACATGCATAGGGTTTTTACCCTGTGTGCATCCTCTGATGCACTGTAAGATCTAATTTGCTACTGAGGGTTGTCTTGCATTCAAGAAATTCAGAACATTTCTCTCTGGAGACATGATTCTTGATATTTAGTGACATTAGACATTTAATACACATTTTTCTTCACCATGATGTTATGTGCTAGCTTGTCACAGTACTCCTATATTGATTATGCTTACTGGTCTGAAACCTTTTGTAGGTAACAAAGTGTTCTAGTGATTTTGTCTTCTTGTTGGAAAGATTCCCTTTCTCCCATATTCACAATCCTGCTGACCAGTCTTAATTTCGTCAGGCTGAAGGAAAAGCACAAGACACTTACCAGGCTCCCAAGGCACACAAATGAACTGTAGTTTTCACTAAAACAAGCAAGGATTTAACTGACCTATAAAGAATCATGCAAGGAGAAAATAATACAGGCACATCCTTTGTTTAAATTTCATAATTAGGAGCCATTGAGAGGGCTCACATTCTTCTGTGGCTCTCAAAATTTTTCTTAATGAAGGATGTTTTTGTTTGCATTTTTGTTAAATCGGGGCAAAGCTGTGATATTTAAGCTAGCTTCTCAGTCTCACTGTTTGCTTGTTTTGAAACATTTAAGGCTACATGGCTAAGAAGCTTGGCGACCTACTCTCATAGTTAAGATCATTATCAGTTATCTTTATTTTTAATTTTGGACTTATATTTAGGAGTTATCAGATGGGGACTATGGGTGTCTGAATGAGAGATGTCCTCTGTGTGAGCTCACGTAATTGAACACTTGGTCTCCAGTTGGTGGTACGGTTTGGGGCTGTTGTGAAAACTTTGGGAGTCTTGATGAGGAAATGTGTCACTGAGTAATGGCTTTAAGAGCCTAAGCCTCACCCCACTTCCTGTGTCCCCCACTTCCTGTGCCCCCTTATTTCCTGTGTCATCCCCCCCCCCGCTTCCTGTGTCCCCCACTTCCTGATGTGGATGAAAATGTGATCTGTCTGCTTCCTGCTGCCGTGCCTCTCCTACAATTATTGATTTTAACCCTCTGGAACTATAAGCTAAAATAATCCCTTTCTTCCTGAGGTTGCTTTTGGTAGTGGTACTTTATCACAGGGATAGAAAAGTAGCTAATACCGTAATAAAATGCAGGGACCTGACATCAGATTGCCTGAGGTCAAATCTTGGCTATGGATTTTCCTAGCTCTGAAACCTTGCATAAGTAAGAATAATATTAACACTCATTCCACAAAAATGTTCTGTGAATGGAAAATTTGACACACTAATTAGGGTAGATAATTGAGAGGAATAAAAATCTATTTAGTCTGTTCCTTCATAGTGTTTAGCTTTCCTGTTTTCTCTTATCCAATTGGTTGGGCAAGATTGGTGAGACAACGTCCAATAGTTATAGCAAGCTTATACTTTGCATTTTAAAATTAAAATTAGAATAGCAGTCCAAGCCTTGAATCCTGGCTACTTATGGGGAGTCTAAGGCAAAAGGATCAATAGTTCAAGTCCTGCCTGGGGAAAATAAATGGAATCTGTATCACAAAAGGCAAAATGGTTACAGCTCAGTGGTAGGGCAGTAGGCAAGCATGCTTAAGACCTTTCAATCCCATTGTTGCAAAAAATAAAATAAATTATGATGGAGATAGTATTTCTAATATTTTACTGATTTTTTTTCACTTTTATTTTATGTGTTTGGGTATTTTGCTTGCATGAATGTCTGTGCACAATGTGGGTGTCTAATGCCTACAAATGACAGAAGAGAGCATTGGCTCCTCCTGGGGCAAGAGTTACAGGTAGTTGTGAGCCACCATGTCAGTTCTGGGAGTTGAACCTGGATCATCTGGAAGAGAAGCCAGTGCTTTTAACTGACTAGCCATCTTTCCAGCTCTACTAGTTCACTTCTAAGTACCATGGGAAGTTTTCCTTTTATACCTAGCACCCTGAATGTGGTGGTTAATTTTGGCTGTCAACTCGATGGGACCTAGAATTACCATGGGAGCATAATTCTGAGAATGTTTCCAGAGAGGGTTACCTGAAGAGAGAAGATGCACCAGGAATGTGGACAGCAGCATCCCAGAGGTTGGGGTCCTGGGCAGCATAGAAAGCAGAAAGGGAACTGAGCCCCAGTATTGACCTCTCTCTGCTTCCTGACTGCCCATGACTTATGGCCAGCTGCTTCAAGCTCCCATGGTCATGCCTTCCCCGTCACTGCGTGCTGTGCCCTCAAATCATGAGCCAAATACACCTGCCCTTCTTACATTGCTTTTGTCAGGATTTTGTCTGGTTGGGGAGGACAGGAACTAGAGCACTGGACATTTTCATCATGAATAGATGTGAGTTTTATCAACTGCTTTTCCAGTATCAAGAGAAAGGATCACAGCAAACTTCTCTTTTAAGTTAAGGCACGGTGTGGTGCTTGTCTCCCTACAATAATATCTTTTTAATATCCCAGTAGACTTAATCAGATGATAGGTTGTTTAGAATCTTTTATGTTCAATTAAGAAATTAATTAATCATGCCAAGGATAGGCCATCAGTAGTAGTAGGGGTAATAATTCATCATCACCATAGAGAGAGGTTAACGGCTATGAAAGAGACATACTCAAAAGCTGAAAGTAGTTTCCATTGTTGAAGATTAGATAGTTAAGATATCATAAAGATAGTTTTCTGTTAGTAATAAAAGAAAGTGAATTAGGTACATTTAGAACTCACCAAAATAAGATAGATAATGGAGTATTTTCTTTGAATTTGTCAAATACTAATGGACTAGACATTGTTAATGTATTAGTCACTTGTATATACTGTATATAGTTATTATACTTATTGTATATAGTCTTTCTTTTATTAGTTATAACTTTTTTAAAAACTTTTTTATTTTTATTAGACAAAGACAGGAAATGTGGTGGTATTTTATCTATGTCCCCCAATAAAATTTATCTGAAGATAAATGTGTGAGCTCCCCACTCCCAACCCGTGGGTATTTAAACAGTGATGAGCACAGCAAAGGGGCCTTGTCACTTTTGGGGGGCTGTGCTGTACCCCCAGAGTGAATCAGGAGGTTCCACAGTTTTGAGAGCATCCTGGATGCCTGGGGTTCCCTTGTCTTTGGGGAATCAACTTCTTGCATCCTTTTATGCTCTTGCTTCCAGATAAAAGACATCAGCTAAACTTCACTATTGGTGCAATACTAAGAAAAACACAAAAGTAAATTCAAGGCCAAGATTGTTCCAGTCAATGGTGCATATGTGTGTCTCCTCATTTACAAGCTTTCATTCAAGTAGAGATGAAGTCATTCAGAATGCTGATGGTGAGTCTTGTGGGTCATCTGAAAACAAAGCTCAAATGTCTTGTGATTCCCCCCCTCCCCGTGTGTGTGTATCCATATTAGAAGTCAGAAGTCAACATTTGTTTTTTTTTTTCTTCAGATACTCTCCTCCATATATTTTGAGTCAGGGTCTCTCATTGAATCTAGAATTCATTGATTTGGCAGGGTTGAACCTAGAATTCATTGATTTGGCTAGGTTGGCTGGCCAGCAGGTTCAAGCGATACACATCTCTGCCTCCCCCAGTGGGATCAAACTTACTTTTTACCATGGTTACTGGGGATTAGAACTCAAGTCCTCAGGCTTTGCAGCCATCACTTCACTGACTGAGCCATCTCCCCAGCCCATGATCCCATTTTAAGATGATTTGTATTACTGTGTAATCTACACATATCTAAAATGGGACAGTGTTAATTTCTGTTTAAAACCAGTATAGATGAATTACTTTGTATTATNGTCCTGCTAATTTATATGTTTTTATTTTCCAAAAGTTTAAGTAATTCCATGTAACAATACTGGAAATTTGAAAAAGCAAATTGACAAATTAAGTGTGAACTGTGAGTCAGATTTTGGTATGTTCTAAGGATGCAAAGATATTCAAGCCAGAGGAAGGAAAATTTTAGAGATTGGGTCTTATTGGCCTTGTTCACCTCTGTGGACTTGTCCTGGCTTGGCAGAATAGGGGGCTTGAAAATATTTGTTCAATAAGTGAAGGAAGACTTGTCAACAATTAATGATGTGATCTTTTATGAGTAGCATGGCTGATTCATACAGACTAGATTCCCTATGGAAGGAAGAGGGGACGTTCCCTTAGGCTGGGTGGAGGTGAGGAGGGTGCATTCAGTGGGAACTACTTTACCACTTGGTATCTCAGCAGATCTGGCTCTTCTCAAGGAAGAGTGGGATTGGAAGGCATGATGCCTAGAAAGCAGGAAGGAAGGAGAAGAATAAAACAGAAAAGGGGAAGGTATGCTAAACTAGCCTACGTTTGCAGAAGAGAAAAGAGAGCAGGGAAAAAGAAACCACTAGAACCCTAGGAAAAGTTATTTCCTGCTTTTCTCTATGCAAAGACTACAAGAAGAAAAAAACCAGAAGGTTGGGACTCTGACATGAGAAACTGTCGTGCTTATGGAGCAAGAGAGAATCAACAGCTACAAGAAGGAAGCCTTGGGCCTAGACCAAGGGGTCTTCCTTTCGAAACTAGCAGCACGTCCTAGCCTTTTGCANCCCATCCCTCCAAAAAAGGGGGACATTCATTGTTTGTAGTAGGAGGACTTTGAGAGATTTTAATGGAATTTTAGTTTATCTATCTCTTATCTAAATAAACTATAAACATTATCACTGTATTTTCAATAAGAATATAAAGAAGAGTAAGCAGAAACTTCATTAAATTGGTTATATAGTTATAGAAATATTTAAGTGACTTAAAAAAGCTAGTCTTTGGATTGCATTCATTTCCCAACAGACCTTTTCAATGTCTATTTAAATCACTAATTATTGTCAAAAGATGATAGAGGAAAGAGAACAGAGAAGGAAAAGAAGAGGGAAAATCGATTTCCTCTAGCTCATGCCTGTCATCCATGAGGAAATCAAGTATCTATATACTGTAAAGAACATTGTCTCTAAGAATTAGTTATGGTGAGCATTATTTTACTTCATTGAAAAATAGCTGAAATTTGTGTGTATTTTTCTTTTTTTGGTTTTTTGAGGCAGGGTTTCTCTGTGTAGCTTTGGAGCCTGTCCTGGAACGCACTCTGTAGCCCAGGCTGAATTTGTATGTATTTCAATAAATGAAAACAATGAATAAAACATTCAGGTGTCCTAAGATAAAGGCAATCATTGAAGCTTTTGGAAGGATATATTGACTAGGTCAGTTAAGCAGGCAACTCCACAGTATGAAATACATCAAGGCATCAATTTGTCATTCAGCTTAAACATATACAATTTTTAATTGTCATACCTCTGTAAAGTTGGGGACAATGAATGTTTTTTGAAAGTTGCATAAGAAAAAGGAGTCATGAGAGGCCTCGAAGGACAGTCTCATGAAGTAGTTAAAACCAAACATACAAAAAGTGCAGAGTCACAGGAAATTGGTGGCCTGGTAAGCTCTCCAAACAATTTTTCAATCAACAGTAATCATGCAACAAACCCCAGTGCTCATGTGGGGAAAACTCTTGGCCTTAAATGGAACAGGAATTTCCATAGCAAGTACCTTTTGTTCTGAGTGCTTTATTTGTGTGCATAGGTCCTCTGAGAATCAGAGCTGACCCTCTCTCATTCCTACTAAAAGGAAGCAGAGGACCAAAAGGCTTGCAGTTGTATTGTGAATACCTCTGCTCTGTTCTTCAACATCATATCCCCTTCATCGAACTGTATCAAATCTACAATCAGTGTGTCTCAGCAGCTCTGGACTCTCTTCCCTCACACAGGCACACTCCACAGGCACCTCTTCCTTGCCAAACACAGCCTGTCATTTTCTAGATGAGTAACAGGCACAGATCACATTGCAATAAATGATTTCATGACTCTGGTCCCTATTTAATCTAATCAGGGTAGATATGGTTGATTACATGGACGAAAAGCTACCGAATAAACACGCTTATTCAGGAGTAACTAACCATTAGACAGTATTATGTAATGTCGAAGTAGCTGCTTGGCTTAATGCTATGGTTTCCATGGAAACTACACGAGTGAAGAGTAAAAGAGTTAAAAATACTGCTTTTTTTCTTCCCTCTCCATGCATAAATAGATTGTCTATATTCACATGATATTTATGGTAGCTTAAAAAAGTATTTCACTCACTGAAGAGTTATCTCATTATTAACGGGTAAAAATATTGGGACTATCTTCAGAAAGGAATACAGGCTGACGTCGCTTTTCTGAGTTATTTGGGGAAAGAAATGATGCTTGGATTGATGGAGGTCACATGCATTTTACATGCACCGTTGCTTATTCAATGCTTAGATGGCCTCCCATGCAAGGTTCATAACGCCACGGATGCCACTTCTCGAAAAACAAAGACAGTGGCGATGCTAAAAGAAAAAAGCAGAGAGTCCCAGGCAAATGCTGAGCTCCGCAGAAGATGGCTCCCGTGGAAAGCAGAGATTAATTACACGATGGGGACAGCAGGCTGAGGTTTTGTGTTCTGCAGGGCTCCGCCGTGCTTACTGGCTCCTGAAAGCTCTAGTTGTTGTAATTGCAGGAAGGAGCCGAGGGCGCAGCGACCATCGGAGTCCAGCTCTGCATTGTTGTTTACTTCATTTTAATCCCCTGGGATCGATAAGGAATAAAGTTAAATATACCGACTCTTCTGAGTCGCAAGTTACACCTTAAGGAGCCTTACAGAAGTCCGGTTGTTTTTTAAAATCTCCCTCTCCCCAAACGGCCGTAAGGAGTCCAGAGCTGGACATCAGAAATGCATTGTTTTCGCCTTACACTTTTTACTCCTGGTAACTTCTGTGTGTGTCCGTTTCCCCGAAGACTGGCTTTTTAATTAGAAGTTCCATGGAGGTCCTTTCCCACCTGAAGGTGTTTATATGGATGACTACTTCCGCATGCACTGGCAGTGATTCTTTGATACCTACCTCTGAGAAGGCGAATACAGAAAGCACTATCATTCCAGGCTTAGGATAGGCTTACTGTATTCATTAAAGGGAAGTTAAGTCAATTTTAAGCATCTCTAGAGCCTATCATCTCTATCTGGCCCACATATATTGTTATTCTCAAATATGTAGTCTCCTCCTTTTTACTCTAGACAGCCTCCAGGAAGGCTTCCCCAGTGAGTGAATGGGGTCACACATTTTTGAGGCTCTGGTGCAATTTCGGGGGAAGAGAAGCTACTGTTGGCTTCATCCTAGAGCTTAGACTCACCACAGAGAAAGGGCTTAGAGTTGCGCTCTGAGAGCAGATAGATTTGGTAATGCACGAAGAGGAGCAAATACAAAGAGAAGCCTTGACCTACTGTGTTGAAAGTGTTGACCTGTTAGATCTGGAGAAGGCCCCCTGGTCTGGGTATACACACACACACACACACACACACACACACACACATACACACA
>LZPO01055376.1:30207-45733 GCA_001675575.1 Neotoma lepida
ACACACACACACACACACACCATACACACATAGAATGACCTTTCTTCCATAGTAGAAAATATGGAGAATGACATATGATGGACCTGTCCCTTATTCCATCTTTATTACACAAATGAAAGAGTGTTTAAGAGAGGTTCTTTATGTACTAAATCCTTTCATTCACTCTCCGCTTAACACTTCAAGGTACGTGCCACCAGTTATTTCTTAGTAATCAGGCAGGAAGGAGGCAGAGGCATTAATAGTTTGCAAAAAGTTTTCTGCAGCATTTGGCTCTATGTACTTGCCAACACATTGCTAAAGATCAGCTTAGTGGCCCAGGAAGGTCTTAAGGCCTCCAACTCTAGGGAGAGCATCTAAAGAAAGTTCTGGAATAACCTTGGAGAAGGCTCACCAATGAAGTATTTTGATGACAAATGCCTTCTACCTGGTTCCTTGGACTACCAGTTTGAAAGAATAAGGCTCTAATGATACCTTAGTTGTGAATAAAGTTTCATGGTCTTCTATGTACTACATTTGTTCTTAAAATGGCCCAACTGATAGGTGTTAAGGCATAATATTCATTTGCTGCTGTGAAAACTCATGTAGCTATCCCACACCTAATGAATTACCCTTTGAAGGAATGTATTGGTCTGGTGTTAATTTACTGTGAAATGTGGATATTTGAATCTCCCAGTGTGCTGTCTGATATATTCTCTGGTGCTCAACTAGGGTGAAATCATTTCGTCTGCCTGGCCACTTATTTCTAGCATGCTATAAGAGAAAAATATGTTCAATGATAGTTTTTGAACAAAGTGGTCACTTGCCAAGATGTTCTCATGTCAGAACTTAGCCAGGATGTTCAGACATGTATGGGAACCAAGACATATCTACTAACTAAGATACTAGAGTTTTAATTATGATCAAGTTCTGGGAATTCCATGACAACTTCCATTTGCTTAGCCCCTGTGAGGCAGCATTTCTCTCTTGTCTATCCCGGGGGCTAGAGAATACTGATGTTCATATACAGACAATAAGAAATAGCCTGTGGAACTCGCCGGAACAGAACACGTGTCAGCTCACATGAAATGCGCTTAGAGTAATTAGACCAAGGACAATCTGCCTTTAAACACTGGCTAGACTGTCTTAGCTACTCATTATCTTCATTATACTGTGAGGCTTATTTCCAGTGTTCCATGAACTGCAAGCTGAAACTCAGTTACCTTCCTAGTGAGTTAGGCATTCTTATTTGCTCTCTCCCTTACAATGAAAACAAAATGGCATTAAGATATACCATGATAATATGGTAATTATGAAGAGTTTATGCTTTAAATAAGTTTGTTTTTAAATGTTTCCTAAAGAGAATAGCTGTCTATGTAGTATGCAAAGGAAGGACCATCATCATTTGTCACTTAAAGCAAGACAAGTATATACTACACTACTGTGGTTAACTTTCATTGTACTGTATCATCACCATGAATAAGTAGTTTGTCTTGTTTAGGGGACACTTGAAGTTCTTCAGTTTCTGCCTTTCTTCTTGAATTAGCTTTTCACTGACAAATATGAGAAAGAAACAATTTAAAAAGAGGAAAGACATTTCAGTTCAGTTTCAGAAGGTTTAATCCATGGATAGCTGACCCCAGTGATTTTAAGCCCTGGATAGACATGGTAGAAGAAAGATGCTGAGCCTATATAGCCAGGAGGAACAGAGAAATAACATGAAAGGAACAGGCCTATTATACATGTTTCAAAGCCACGAGCTTGCATGCCACTTCTTCTAACTAGGCTCCACTTTTTACAGTCTTATCAGCTCCTAAGAGCCTATTCAGATTTTGAATTCATTAATGAATTTAAAACATTAGTGATGTCAGAACTTACATAATCTGATCCACTCTGGAAATGCCCAGAGGTGTGCTTTACTAGATATTGCTCAAGTTAAAATTCAAGATTAACCACAATGTGTCTCTAGTACTCAAATAGTACTAAGTATACATCCACATTGAGAAGACAATTAGCCATCTCATGAACACTGACTCTATTTTATTGTAATGATCTATCTAGGTCATAGTTCTTTAGTCAAATGGATTTGGTAAGGAAAAGTTTTGTTGGAACACAGCTATGTTCAACTATTTCCACATTATTTATGGCTACTGTGTGCTTACAGATGTGATTTGTGAAAAGTGTTTAATATCTATGATCTATTCCTTTTAATAGACATTTTGACTATTCCTGATCTAGGAAAGCTGATTTCCAAGTTGACATGGAAGCTTTGGCTGATCTTACCTTCTTAAACACAAAGTAAATATATAAAAAATATTCTAGTTCATGTTTGAACATCCTCAGTAAAAGTAAAAGCCCCACCTTTTAAATGCTTTGAAGAACATAGATACAGAAAATGTCTAACTAAGTACATGAGAAGAATCTTGTTGCTCTCCTGTCAATCTTGGAGGAAATTCACCTGCAGCAGAACAAACACTGAGCACTCAGGCTTCTAAGCTCACCAGGAACACATCAACACCCCGATGCATTTGAGTGTATGGATCCAAGACAATGATGGAAGTGGTATTCCGTTAGCCATCTCAGAAAGCAAGGAAAATGAAGTGGTATCCTAGCACTCTGGAGAAGGGCAGAGTGAGGCCAGATTTGCATAAAGCAGTGCCTTGAAATCTTCACAGCCAAACAGAGTATCATAAAGGGGTCAATATTTGATCTGGACTAAGTACGGTCTTATTTCCATAGGGACAGCCAATGTAGATATGAGGACCTATTACCTCAAACTCTGCATCTGGGTTGTACATTGATATTTATTTCTGTCAAAAAGNGGCCAGGTCTTCCAGCAAAGGTAGAGATTGTATTCTTTCTACAGTGATGTCAAATCCAAAAGCTTCTGGGAGCCCTTCATTCTAGTGGGTGTCCATGTCTGACCTGGAAGGAAGTGTAGGAAGTGAATACGGAAACATTTGCTTTGAGCTCTTGAACCGCCTTTTGTCTCTGAGTGCTCATGGGCTCCCCTTGGTCCTCGAGACTCAAAGAGTGCAGGATGAATTGAAAGAAAGTGGCTTTACATTTTCCACATTCAGAGAAATTCTGCCTTGCGCTTCAGATCCTTTAATGCCCTTTGTTCACCCGGCAGGGGAAGAAATTTACCGCCATGATTCACTGTTCCTAGGAAAGTCTCTCAGAGCCTCACTAGACACTTTAGAGTCATGTTATGTCCATGGTGAAACACTGTCTTCTTGGGAGCTTTGCTTATGGCTTTATCTGGGTCCATTTTTCTGGTCTGATGGTTGGCCAGGCAACATTTTCCCTTCCTTGGTCTGAGTTACTTTTAACTTCATCCACAAGAAGGCGAAGGAGGTGACTAGAAGGTGATAGAGCAGAAGAAGATCAATGGAGAGCTGAAGTGAAAGCAGAAAGTCAACTAGGGAGGCTTTCCTGCCGCTTAGTTCAGGGTCTGGTAAGTTCTCTCAACTGGATAAGAACATATCAAATAAATGGATTGGTAAGGTTTGCATAACTAAAAAAATCTCACACACAAAAGCACAAGGTGATTGTAATGTCTCTAGAACTGTTGGATTCTCACATAGAAATTCATGATGCCAACTTTAACATTTAACTAGGAAAGTGGAATGAAATTCTAAAGGCAAATCACCAAAACAGGTTATGAATTTTTTCTATTCCGGGATTCATGAAATATTCTCAGCATTGTTTTTCATAGCATCCTGATCATTCAAAAACCGGGTACTCCATCTGACAGTATTGTGAGGATTTGTTATTTTAAGTTAAGTACTGAACACAGTGTGGGTGTCAAATGTGAGCTCTGAGCAATGACAGTCATCCCAGAGGTTGTAGGTAACATATTAGAACCCAAGAATGACCTGGTTTCTGAAAAAATTATGATGCTTTTTTCCTGACTTGACTTTAAAATTTTTATTAGCATATATTAATTATCCATGACAATGGGTTTCATGATGACATTTTCATACCTGTGTATAATGTGTTTTGAGCATAAACACCTGTGGGGGTTTGAAACAAAATGGTCCCCAAAGGGACTGGCACTATTAGGAGGTGTGGCTTTGTTGGAGTAGGTATGACCTTATTGGAGGAAGTGTGTCACTCTGGAGGAGGGATTTGAGGTCTCAGATATGCTCAAGCCATATCCAGTGGGTCAGACCACTTTCTGTTGCCTGTGCAAGATGTGGCACTCTCAGCTACCTCTCCAGCCCCATGTCTGCCTGTATACCATCATGTCCCACCATGATGATAATGGACTGAAACTCTTAAACTGTAAGCTACCCGATTAAATGTTTTCCTTTATAAGAATTGCTGTGGTCATGGTGTCTCTTCACAGCAATAGAAACCGTAACAGGACAACTCCCCATTGCTTTTTCTTACCCTCCCCCTCTCACAGATTCCCTTTCTCTTCTTAACTAGTGCCCTTTCTACTTTCATGTACTTTTTGTTTGTTTGCTGACAAAACAGGTTCCACTGGAGTTGCTTACAGGAGCATGGGTAAGGAGTTGTTTACAGGAGCATGGACACCTTAGCAGTAGTTACACTGCTGAGGAAAATGTTTATCCTTCTCCAGCAACCATTAACTGCACACAGATTCTTAGAGAGAGCTGGACCTTGTGAGCACCCGCTTCTTTGAAAACTTTAACTGCCTATAATTCCTCAGAACCTGACTTGATTTTGAGAGAAAAAATGCCCTTCAGTTTGTCTCAGGTACGGATTCACCTCGTGGTTACACCCTGGGTTTACTCTATCTCCCATGCTTCTTCTGAAGGTTAGGGAACAGATAGGGAAGCAGTCCTACTTTACAAGCTGCTCACATTGAAGGGAGGAGGGCAGGGATGGTCCGAGATGCACATAAAGCAGGTAAATTGACCACAGGGAGGCCAGCAGCTAGCTGTGGGAAAGAGGAGGAAATGGGATTCTGCTTCCCCAGTGCCCTGAGTCATCTTGTTTAATGGGAAGATTGGTGTCCACACTCCGAGTGGGAAGGAGGGGGGGATGCTGTGAGAAGGAATTAGCTTTGATGAGAAGCAGCTGGGAGAAGAGTGCAAACCCCGAAGCCCTCAATAGGGGATAAGGCAAGTCTGTGAAATACAGCGCTGTAAGCTCTATTTCGCTGTTTAGCTCACATAATTGTTTATAGTACAAGACAAATATTAGGAGAGAAAAAGAATGCTCACCCATGAAAATTAACGAGAGCCAAACCAGAGGATAATGCAATCCAGGACCAAAGCGGCATAGGTTTGTTAGGGACCAGCTGCAGCAGAAAAATGTAGCAGCTTGCTTCTTGAAAAGAACTGTGAACACACACACACACACACACACACACACACACACTCACACACTCACACACATGTATTCAGTCCACTTCATGAATGGGTAAGAGGAACACGGCAGATGTTATCTATTTGGACTTTAGCAAAAACACTTGATAAAAAATGTCCCATGAAATTTTACTTGCAAAATTCATTCAAATTGCCTGGGATAGGGAAACTCTGATGCAGATTGAAAACTGGCTCCAAACCCATAAACCAAAGGTAATGGAACCAATGACTAACTGGCCACAGATCAGGCTGCGAGGAGGTGGTTAGCAGAATGTCCCAGGAGTGACTGTGAGGGCCGGCTTTATTAAAAGTCTTTATCAAGGAGTTGGAAGAGCTCATCCACAGGATGCACCTGAATTCTGTCAGGAATACTAAGTTGGCCAGTGTTGGAGAAAGGAAAGAGGATCAAGGCCTCGAGGAGATGAACAAACAAAGAGGTTAGAAGTGTGGGAAGGGAGGAGGAAGGAAGGAACAAAGCAGGATCCACCGGGAGAGGGTGGCTATCTGCTGGTCTGCACAGTCAGCTATGGAGTCGTCCAAGGAGACAGAAAAATATGTGGTAGAGACAGCCCCAGGAGAGGGAACAGCACGTTAGGTACGGCTTAAGAACTGTCCAGTGACCAGCAAGGAAGATCTAAATTTGTGAGGCCCGGAGCTTCAGAATCTGTGGGGGTTCTACTTAAGAAAAACCTGGGCTGGAGAGATAGCTCAGCTGATAAAGCATTGCCTTGCAATCACAAAGATTTGAGTTTGTGCCCCAGAAACCACATTTNAAAAGCTGGGTGTGATGGTGTGTGCTGGTAATCCTATGCTAGCACTGGGAAGGCAGAGGCAGATGGCTCTGGAGTTCACTGGCCAGCCAGTCTAGTCTGGTGAGTGACCAGAGAGAGATCCTGTCTCAAAAAACAAGGTAGCTGACATCTGAGGAATGACACCTGAGGTTGTCCCCTCTGATCTTCATAGATGTGCATGCCTGCACACACACACACACACACACACACCTATGTGCATACACACACAAACATACACATGCATGCATTCACACACACATATATATATATTCACACATACAAACACATATAAACACACACAAGCACATATTCACACACACGTGCATACATTCAGAAACATACAAACATACACATACACACAAACATACGCACACAAGCACACATATGCATACATTCACACACACATGCATACATTCACACACACAAACATCACACACAACAAAGAGTTAGCAATTTAAAATTTGGTACAAGATTTTTGAAAGTAACTGGTGCAAATGAGAAGCTAAGGAAGATTAAGTGTTTCAGATTTTGTAGTTTTAGAGAACTTGTCAAAGGTGACCTATGAAAAGGTTTTTCTCTTCTTGGTTAGGATGAGAGGAGGGAAGATTGGGGTGTGGGGTTCTAGTTGGATGTGAGGTTCTGAATGTTCCCTACTTCCCTATGGAAATCCCTGTGGAAATATAAGACAAGATAATGGTGTTTATTAATGGTGGGACTGTGGGAAAGTGAGTGGACCGTGAGAGTGGAACACTCTTGAATGACATTGTAAGAGACCCAAGGGAACTTGTTTGCCCTTCTGCCTCTGCAGCTAAGGTGAGAAGACATCTGTCTATGAGAGAAGCAGAACCTTGCAGACACTAAGTCTATGATAACTTGGACTTTGGTCTTTCCAGCTTCTATGATGGTAAGAAACGGGTTCACCNATCCTTCACTGGAGGGCCTTACATCCATGACAGTATAGACAGTACTGATTGGACTCAAGTTATTTTTTCTTAAGGAAATGGAGTTGAAAGGTCAGGGTAGGAGGGGGTCTNAGAGGAGNTGGAGTCGGGAGTAGGAGGAGGATATTAGCAAAGTACATTGCATACACNTATGAAATTCCCCAAGAATAAATAAAAATATATATTAAAAATACATTTCTGATATTATCCAGCTTGGGATATTTTTTATTGCATCTCCAAAGGACTATGATACTTGGTAACAAAAATCCAAACATGCTCAGCCTCAATTCAGCCATGAAACTTTCAACCTACAATTGTCCTCTCTGCAAGATNGGCTGGGGCAAAAGGGGCAAGAACTTGTGGGAGTGGCCAAACAATGGCTGGTCCAACTTGAGATCCATGCCATGAGAGGGAGCCCATGCCTGACACTGCTTGGAGGGCCGGGAACTCGTAGACTGGAGCCTAGCCCAATCGTCATCAGAGAGGCTTCATCCAGCANCTGATGGTAGCAGATGTAAAGACCCACAGCCAAACATTAGGTGGAGCCCAGGGAAGCCTGCAGAAGAGGGTGAAGGACTGTAGGAACCAGAAGGGTCAAGTACGCCACAAGAAAACCCACAGAATCAACCAACCTGGGTTCATAGTGGCTCACAGAGANTGAACGGACAGTCAGGGAGCCTGTATGGGTCTGACGTAGGTCCTCTGCATATGCTACGATTGTGTAGCTTGGTATTCTTGTGAGACTACTAACAGTGGGAGCAGCGGCTGTCTCTGACTCTTTTGCCTGCTTTTGGGACCCCTTTCCTCCTACTGGGTTGCCTCATCTAGCCTTAGTATGAGGGGATGTGCCTAATCGTATTATAACTTGTTATACCATGTTTAGTTAGTATCTCTGGAAGGCCTGTCTTTTCTAAAGGGAAAGGAGGAAGAATGGATCTGAGGGAGAGGGGAGGTGTGTGGCAGGGAGCTGGGAAGTGAGGAGGGAAGGGAAACTATGGTTGGAATGTAATACATGAGAGAAGAATAAATAAAAAAGAAAAAAATGCTCACCTCCCAGTGGTTAAGTCGGGGCTCATTTCTGGCCAGTGGAGCAGGGACAGAAGTGGGACACATTGTGAGTCCCCATGGAGATCATGAGTTGGAGGTGGCAGGAAAAGAGATTACCAAATCACTGTTTGGAGGGGAACCAGCCTGGAAAGCTACCTTACCCATGTCTGGCACAACGACACAAACAATAAGCAAATAAGCTTTTGCTGAATTTACCTCTGCTGGTTTGAAATGGTTATGCCCACCATCATGACTAGAAATTGAGTGGTTGCATTGGTTCTACATCATTCAATCCACCTAAATTGATATTTCATCATCCATCTAAGGAGAAAAATGGAATTCTAGTCTATCAATTTTCAGGCCATTTCTTGCACGGCCACCTTATTGATTCATGTCATATCGCTGAGCTATTTTAATATTTGGTTTATGTATGTGTTTATATATGTATTTGTGCTTGTTGCTTTAGAGCCTTTTAGAGTGCAGCAGAAAAATCAAATGNGTGAGTAAATACATAAAATAAACACATCTAAAGGAATTTCCTGAGAGTAAAATCCATGCTTAGCATAGGATGCTTTGGCAGTAAATAGCAAGCTTCCATTCATGTATACAAATGAGATGTTACTAATGCAAGAAGCAACAGGGTATTCTGGAAAAACAGCTCAGGCAATGATGGCTTGAAATATAACCTTTCAAGTGGGATTCAGATTAGAGGGAGAGGTTTCAAATATAAGGAGCTTATAGATTGTATACTAGAGGTGATGGGGGAAGATGTGTGTAGACACACTCAGGTGGAGTAATTGTAGAGTAGAATGAGATAAACAAGAAGGAAAAGGAGAGAGAGCAGAGCATAGGAACAAAGGCAAAGGACGGAATTAACAAGTGAATTAAGAATTTAGAATTTAGATGTGTGTGTGTGTGTGTGTGTGTGTGTGTGTGTGTGTGTGTGTTTCATACTAAATGTATTAAAGTAAGAGAAAAAAGAAGAATAAAAATCCTTTTAGACCAGAGACTGGTTACCACCATAGACTCAGCTCCCTTAAGAAAGCATACATGATACACTGGGACAAGGACCATTATGGAAGGCTCAGGAAGCCTGCATTGACTGTCTTGTACTTCACTTAAATTCTGAATGATCTCTATGGGAGGTGGATGGAGCTGGGAGAGAAGGTCTGGTGTGGAAACATAGAGAGAGGCTAGTGGAGTTAAAGAAGGTCATGACTGGAGATATAGAGGACATTTGAACTGAAAAAAATGTGCTCCAGGATGGAGTTTCCTCCATCATACGGGTATTTAGGTGAAACTATTTGAAATGCTATTTCTTTAGACCAGTCATCAAATTTCTTTATTTCTTTANACCAGTCATCAAATTTAACAGATTCGTAGGGTTCAAAGCAATTGGTGGAAATTAGTCTTGATATAGTCATGAGTTGTTTTATTTGTTCTTTATGACCCTTAAACACGACAACTTGATCAATGACACAGTAAAAAAGAACCAACAGAACAACCTTTTCCTCCCCGAGGGGGCAGTCAGGTTAGANGACAAAACAGNAGGCAGAAACCCCAGAGCTGCCTGGTGTCAGGCCTCTGAGCTCTCGGCACAGTAGACCCTTTTTCTTGTGTCCAGGCAGCTGCTGCCCTGTGGACTGTCNAACCAGGGCTAGTCTGGTGTCCTATTNCATTTGTTGTTGCTACACTGAATCATGTATGAAGAATAAAAGTGTATTCCCTTGGATTCTGGAGGCTGGGAGGCTCAGGACTGAAGAGTCCCATCAGGTACAGGACCTCTTTCTGGTGAAGGCACTCTCAAGAGCCTTATGAATGATGACATCAACTGTCAATCTAACTGGATCTAGAAACACAAAGGAGACAAAATCTTGGACGTGCCTACCAGGAATTTTCTATGTAGCATGAATAGAAGTGAGGAGACCTGCTTTCAGTGTGAGTAGCACCATTCCCTGGGCTAGGGTTCAATGACTGAGTAAGATCAACCGTGACAAGCTGCTTCATCTTCCCGGCACCATGCTTTGCCTGCCATGCTGGACTGCACTTCCAAACTGGGAGCCAAAGGAAGCCCTTCTTTCTTCAAGTTGCTTTTAGCAAGTGTTTTGTCAATGCAAGAAAAAAAAAAAAAAAAAAACTAACTAACTAAAATAAGTCCTGCGGAGGCCCAGGGCATTGCATGGTGAGAGGGGCGTGTGCAAGAGAAAGAACCACACTTGGTAGCGTTTATAAAAGACCCATTCTCAAGGGATACCAATCACCTGTGAATCTCTATGACCCAATCACATCTTAAAGCTCCCACCTTTCCATTCCTCACAACGTGAGTTAAATTCCAACATGAGTTTTAGAGAGACCATCCAAGCTATAGTATGTGGGCTGTAGACAGGCNCTCTAGTACATNTGNTTAATCTTACCTCAGTTCCAAAGAGCCTGAAGGTGGCTGACTCTGGTCATTGGTCTCTAACTATGTTCATCCTTCTCATCCTCAGATCATAAGCTCTGAATTACATTTCTGAGCTATAGGCTACATGACAAACGTGTCCTGTGAATGAAAATTTAGAATGGCTCTTAACAGGGAGCTAAAACATTTTTCAATTGTGGTAGAAAGGCATTAGCATAAGTTTTACCATCTTGACCCGTTTTCAATTGTAAACTCAGTAGCAGGAAGGACAGTTACATGCTTGTGCAACCATCACCACNCANCTGCAAACTTTGGAATTGTTCTAAATTGACACTCTGTTCCCATTAAAGAGCAACTCTTGACACCTCCCCACCAGCCCCTGACAACCACTGTTCTCCTTTCCGTCTTTGGGAATTTGACTATTGTAAGGACCTCATGCAAATGAGATCACACTGTATTTGTCTTTCTTTGGCTTAGTTCTCCTAGCATGCCATTCTCCAAGCTCACCCATGTGGTGCTGTGNGTCATAACTTCCTTTCTTGTAAAGGGGTTAATGCATTTTTAATTCAGATGATTTCTTTCCAAAGAGAGAAACAGGATGCTCTGCATTTCCTTCGTCATCTGGTCAGGGGATCATTATTTTCCTGTAGTACCCCAAGGCACTGATGCTCTGTGAATCATAATACAGGAAACATGATCCAACTCTTTATTTAGTTGGCTCTTTCTAGCTTCCTCAGAAAGTGTGAGAGAGGACACTTGACAGCAACTTGGGTCTGAGTTCTCCCAAATCTGGAGGCTGAGCTCGAAGTCATGGCTGTGCTTCTGATAGTGTGATGCATTATTGCCTTAGGATGCAAATGGAAATAGAGATCTGAACCAAATACGAGAGCATCTGGCTAACAANATAGTTCTCCCATTTAACCGGTCATCCAAACACAGTGTCTTTGCATCTGGATGACAACATAGTTCTCCCATTTAACCGGTCATCCAAACACAGTGTCTTTGCATCTGGATGACAANCAGCATGCTAGTGATTTTCCTCATTTGTTTTTCTCACCATGAAGCTTTGAGATATCAGTTCCCACTGCCTTTTCCTTGATACAGGGTGATAGGCACCTTCCAAAGCCCAAGGGAGACCCTCATTGCCACTGCTGCCAATCTCTGTTCTGTTCCTTTCCTTTGTGGGCTGTTGCCCCCACCCCTTTCTGGCACCTTAGACAGGATCCCAAGAACTTCACCATCATGAACAGCTATTCTGTCATTTATGAGAAAAGATCAGAGGGACAACTCTTCTCTGGACAATTTTCATGGTTCCTCATTTTTATTCAAANTTTCCTCCATCCCATCATAGATTTCCAAGCACCTGCCATGGATACACCTTGCAGGATGGCAGAGACTTANGATATACAAGGCAGATAGACCCTTGCATTATAGACAGCTTTTTGTTTATGCTGGGCCANCACAGCTGTATGATTTTAGCTCNGGTCACTGAGATGCAGAGTTCATCCTAACAACATTCACCAGCCTATGGATCTTGTCATAATTCCTTTCTGACCAGCTTAACCAATCCCTATGCAGTCTTGTACCATGTTTTATGTATNCNACTTAGTTATTTTTGGTTCAACTAGTCTGTACTCCAGAACTGATTTGGATTGCTTGGTGGTGGTGTCATTTCAATAGGAACACTTGGGTGATTCTCCTGGTCCAGATCGTTACCACTTATCAAAGAAACTGTAAGCTGATACTCATTCCCTGCCTCATGTCATTCTGACTTCTCCACATTCCTTGAACAGAAGCATTACAAACTACCACATTAACAGGAAAGAAACATGCGATTCAGGTAATCAGAGACGTTTCCTAGGAGACAGGTTTGTTGTATGCTGTCATGAAAGAGGTGTTGGTTTATTTCTGTGAGGAGCTGCACATGTTATAACCTGAAGAAGGATAATAGAGTCTGCTATTCCCTCTGGAAGGAGAAACATGTAGAACTGTATATCTTTGGGACCTGAATGTCATGTGGAAAGTGTTTTCCAAGAGTGGACTGTGTCAGGGTGAGTGCACAAGGCACAGAAGGCAATAAGAAGAAAGTATACCTGCAAAAATGACCTACAAATATGTTAATCATAACTGTAAAGTAAAATATCAGGTTTTAGAAAATGATTATGATAGGATACAATTTCGTTTTAAAGATTATTTTTCTGTGTGATGGGTACAAAAAGGTTCATACAAAATGACAGCAGTAGTCACTGTTGCATGCTGGGGTTAGAAGGCAAAGGTTAGTGGAGGGGCCACTCTGGTTTTGACTTCATGTGTTCATAGAACAATGGCATGCTAGTGAGGAAACTCCACCTCAAATTAAAAGGGCATGTGAGGGTTTGAACAATGGGAACCGCCCTTATGCAGTAGAGTGTTCTTAGTTTGCAGTTTCCTACTCTCCTGGTGGCGGCTTCGGAGAGGCAGATGGAAATGACACGAAGCAGTGCTTTNCTAGCAGAGTGGGCAAGTCCNTCCTGAAGAGTCAAGTTCAGTTCTCAGAAGCTTCCAGTGGCCTGGGGGATCAAGTGTGGAGTGACTCACACACAAATGAGACTTGTGCNTNGTTTGGCTCAGAAAGTTGCATTTGTTGAATGAATCTATGAGCTAAGAAATNCTTGAGGCTACCAAAGAGGTAAAGAAGAGGCAGAACAAGCAGAAATATTTCAGAGAAATTTATCAGGCTGGAAGAGCTGGNTTGTTTGGAAGCTCTGCTTACTGCCCTATAGGGCTTAGTTGAAGTCGTCTTTGGATTGGATGGTACCTTCCAATCTTTAGAAATGACTGACTTAGATAATTATAGAATAGACCTTTCTCACGAGGCCATCCGTACAATCTGCTCACAGCTGAGTTGGAATACTCAACAAATGCTTTATGTGGGCAACGTTCTGTGTAATTTTATTCTGTTTGGATTTCCCATCNTTTATAAAGAGAATAAACAGCTTTCTTGTGAGGAGCATTTATGGCAGTAGAGCTGTAATTAGTCTTACTACTTTGCAGGGTTTTTTTTTTCCTGCTTGTCTTTTTATTCCAGCCTGGGGCCTGGGTTCCAACAATGTCTTCTTATGGCTTGATCATGATCTTGTTGGTCTACAGCAATTGGTTGATTCAACTTATAAATCTTGTGTTTATCACCTGCCAGGTTTTGTTGAGAGGTTTAGCTTTTCCCCTTTACAAGCTGTTTAAGTGTTCGAGCCATATAGACCAGATGGTTTTCTATCCCCTTGATGTTTCCCTTGGTGGCTGATTATTCTGAGATGTTTGAAGGCTGTACCAGGATGGGATAGTAGGATGGGATAGTTTCTGTAGTTATTGTAGTTAGCACCCCTGCATTTATGCCTTTGCCAACATGAAAGGATACTCAATCTATCAAAGTCTGGAAATTGCTTGAAAGAAATGGCCCTGTGCATTTTAAAATCATGTGGAGAAAGCCCAGGTTTTGAGTAACCACTAATAAATAATTACTATTTTGTTAATGCCTCTTGCCAATGTCCAGATAAGAATGAGCTGATAAGATGACAGAACTGGTTTATTAGAATGTACTTGTTTCCTCTTCCTTTACAGATGGGAGCTTCCAGGGGCTACATGAAGAACAATCTGTGTCCACACCACACAAAATACTTGTAGGTTCATCAATATATACCTAGGGAAAAATATTTCCCTTTAAACTTGAGCCCAGTGCATTACTTGTANGTGCTCAGCGTCTCAGTTAGGATTTCTATTGCTGTGAAGAGACANCATGAACACAGCAACTCTTATCAAGGAAAACATTTAATTGGGTCTGGCTTAGAGTTTCAGAGGTTCAGTCCATTATCATCATGGAGAGATGCATGGCAGCCTGTAGACAGACAAGGTGCTGGAGAAGGAGTTGAGAGTTCTACATTTTGATCCACAGGCAGGAGAAGGAGACTGTGAGTCACACTGAGCATTGCTTGAGCATATGAGACCTCAAAGCCAGCCCCCACAGTGACACACTTCCTCCAACAACGCCACATCTACCCAACAAGGTCACAACTCCTAGTAGTGCCATTCCCTATGGGCCTCTGGGGGCCATTTTCTTTCAAACCACCACACTCAGTAAACATGGACTCCTTGATTTGGGATTGCTGACCAGTGTTATACAAGATTGCTTTTAGTGCTGGTGAATGACAGAGCATAGCATCAATTAGATGTGCAAAGAATATAGTCTTTTGGTGACATTTGATAAAGTCAAAATTATCAAGGGACTCACTGGAGAATCCTAGCATCCTGAATCGTTGATGAAGGCCAGGATTTGGAAGGAAGATCTCCAAACAAGAGTGCATCCTCTCCTACCAGCTCATCGAAGCTACCCCGTGCTTCCGTCCCGGAACGGAACACATGCTATCCTTACCATCCAAGTTAGGTACTTGTTTGTTGTGGCCAAACAGCAGACAAGAAGCAGCTAAAGCAAGGGAGAGTTTCTTTTGGCTCACAGTCTGACTGGATGCAATTCTTCATGTCAGGGAAGGAATGCTGAGGGAGTGTGAGGCAGCTAGTCACATTCTGTCTATAGTTGGAAAGCAGAGAGAGATGGATGGTGGTGCTCACATTACTTTCTCTCTCCTATTCTGTGCAAGCCCCCATCCCATGGGTTGGTGCTCCTCACATCCAGCCTACAAAATTGGCCTCCTGATGAGTTCTAAGGCCTACAATGACAACAAAACAAAACAACAACAAAAAACAAACACNGACTTTGTGATGCCAAATACAGAGATAGGACTTATCATCTAGGAGAATACAAGGTTTCAAGAATGAAGTGAATTGGCCAAGACCCCATTTTAAATTTTTTAAATTTTTTATCTTTTTAAAAATTNTGTTAACTTTTATTGATTCTTTGTGGTTTTCACATCATGCAACCCAATCTCANCATCTCTCCATCCCTTGCAACCTCCCTGTCAAAAAGCAAAACAAAATTTAGAAGAAAAACCAAAAACCAAACCAAACAAGAAAACAAAGCAGAACAAGAACATGAAGGAG
>LZPO01055376.1:46568-56684 GCA_001675575.1 Neotoma lepida
TGTTGTGCCTGTTCTGAGACTAAAAGAGCAAGGCCGTATGTGCTTCCCCACACAGATTTGCACATCTGCCATTATAATCAGCAGAACTCACTCTGCCAGTTTGCTGGTCCTAGGAAAAAGATGGATGTCACAGAGCANGACATGGAACAGAGCCACCTCCAACTGTGCTCAGCTGTGACCATCTGAGCCCAGCCAAATCACATATATGTGATAGTAAATCATGTTTGATTCAAACCAGTGTGTTGGGACACTTCTCCATGTGGTATCTTTGCAGCAGTAGCTAACAGATCCCCATAATGTCTGAGTGCCACAGTATGAAGTCAAGTTGACTTCTGTGGCTTATAAGCATTTGGCCACAATGAAAACTGTCTTTGCAGTCTTCATTGCAAAAGAAAATAAAAGTGCCTACGCAAGAAGCATATGGACTTCCGCATGCTGATGCAGGGGGATAGTGCTGACATGGTGCATAGTGCCGCACCTGGCANGGATCAGATTCCCTTCCCTCTTGTGCTGGCAGCTCCACACCTAGCAAAGGGCCCTGCAGGCCCCTGTATCTACCGAGTCCTGACTGCTTCAAGATAGACAGGTATGCACTGATGGATTCTGCAGTTTCAGAGTTTACAAGTTAAATATGACACAAGTGACCTATGTGTGCCCAAATATCAGGATGGATTCCTACATGTTCAGTGTTTTTCATGTGATAGAATAATTCAGGCCATGCATGTATCTATACATGTATGTGTATACATATGTACACATCTGTNTTTATTTTAACCAGAATGTGAGCAAAAGCAAGAATTATTTCTCCTTTTTCAAAATTCTGCATAGCACCTTCATCTATGTTCCCATTACTGCACAATTGGATCACTGCACTTTTTTTTAAGTCAATAACATTTGAAGGGAAGAAAACAGCCTCAGAAACACCACTCTTTTCTCCAGCCTTTATTTGAACATGATCCTCGTATGCTGGTGTGAGAGCGACCCTGATGCTATCAAATACATGGTAGCAATTGCTTTCCAGGCCATTTTAATTCATTTGGGCAGCTCCTTCGGCGATCCTCATTGAGCTGGCCACAGAGCAGCTGCTTCTCATCGTGCAAGACCCCAACATACAAACAACACAAAGAAAAGAGCTGGGGACCCCTGGCATTTACTGTGGCTCATAAACCTGTCAGCAGCACAGTCCCTTCCTCTAGCNGTGTTCTACAGTGCTGGAGTCAGCACCTTCATTCAGCCTACATAAATAACCTCCTGCTGTCCCGAGAGGCCTGGGGGTGGGGACCAGCATACTCTAAGGGGGCTCTGACTAAGGAAAACCCCAGGGAGAGACTCACCAGCCATGACTCCTGAACTACCTTCGTAAGGATCAGGTAAATGCTGATTTTCCTAAATGATTTCTAAATCCTACTGCCCACATCATGCATGTAATTGACCCTTAGTGATTTTTAGTCCAAANGCAGAAGTATTTTGAATNTGAGTGACTTTCCTCCTCTTAATATCAACTCCAACATCNCTGTTTTTAATTATAATTTCTTTGTTTTNTTCAATCCCTCTCACCAAATCAGACATCTGGNTTTCAAGTCTNATAATCCTTTCATATCTTTAGTTACGTCTTAAAATGTTCCCACTTCCCACTTCTTTTGTTTGAACCTAAGCTGCTCGGGGAAGAATTTACTGAAGTAAAGCCAAACTGCGGGGCCTGTGAGTCCCTCTGTTGCTCTGCCTTTGTACAGACTGGACTCAATAAGGGAAAATTCCCTTTCATACAAGGGTGGTGAGGTCTGGGCAGGACCGAGGGAGGTCATTGNCCTCTCTGGTGAAGAAGATAGAGCTTGAATAGTGAGCAGGATGAGAGACATACAGAGCAAATCCTGTTCTGGTTCCACTCTGCTGTACTGTCTTCCGGTCAGTCTCCAGAACTAAGATTAGCAATCCAAAACTCCCAGAAAGGAAACTATACATGCTANAACATAAAAGCCCAGGTTNATGTCAAAGGCTCAGCAATCTCCAGAACTAAGATTAGCAATCCAAAGCTCCCAGAAAGGAAACTATATATGCTACAGCATAAAAGCCTAGGTCAATGTCAAAGGATCAATCTATTTCCTCATTGCTGATNGAACACATTAACCTGGCTGCACGGAAGGTCCCGAATTCTGGTAGAACTAACAGTGCACTAACCTGGACTTTAAAAGCACAGCTCAGTCTGATGAATGTAGCATGAAATGTGTAAGACGTTTCTATAGGAATATTGACAATTTGTCCCTAGAATTAATTCACACTAAGGCTCTGCAACTTCCTTGGTCCAGCTTAGTTTAGCCACAATGTTTTCTTCAAATGGTTTCCATTGCTCACTTGGCTTTATATCTTAAATTAACCATGACCTTCACCTGCGTGAGATGTGATTGCTAGTATTTTCTTNCACTCTATTCAGACAATCTACATATGAGGAGAGCATTGTGTCCTTTAGAACCAGAAATCCAGGCAAGGGAGAGTAAATGGGGATAGGGGTCAAACAAGACACCTTGGAGGACTAACAAGGAAAAACAAGATACACATGTAAAAACGTTCTAGGAATCCCTCAATGCAANTTATAAACAAATACAAAGCNAGGTGTGTTTTGGCCCATGCCTGTCATCCCTACACTTGGGAGACTAGCCTGGGTGGCATAGTGAGTTTGAGGCCATCCTGGATTACATAAGACCCTGTCTCAAAACAAAACAAAAACAAAAACAAACCCAATCCAAAACAAAACAATCAATTCAGTATGAAAAGGATATAATCAATACAATAATCCTGACTCTAAACAAGAATAGTTCTTGAACATTCTAACGCCATAAGTTCAAAACTCAAAGCTCTCATAGTTAGAAATTGTAACTATCCCAAAGGTTTGTTAAGTTCAGTGTCTATTTCCCCATTGCTTAATAAATGTAAATGATAAATAATCAAAGAAATATCCTTTTCAATGTTTTCATTATAAATTCCCATGTCTAATGAGAATGTATTTTCAAGTCAGGAGNATAAGCATGTCTCTGAATCATGAAGTTCAANTAGAAAAAAAATGATTTCCTAGTCTACTCCAAGGGTCACCTGGCATCATTTAGTGAAGTCCATATCTTACCATATTTTCAAACCAATGTATTTTCCACTTGGGAGATTTTCTACATGTGAATTAGGTGTCAGGATTCTGGTGAAGGTTTTCGGAGGTAGTCTCCTCTCAGCTGGCAGGCTAACTTCCTGAGGAAAACATGACCTGGATGGAGCTTATAGCTTCACCTACCCAGCTTTGCTTAGTGTAGTGTGAATACAATGTATTTTCAAAATAGCATGTTACTATAGGAAATTACTTGGTAATTGTGTTGATTGCTGAGAAAAAGAAAACAAAGATCCCATGGAGTTTGTTCAATTNAAAGTCCTATCCCTTGGGGCTGGAGAGGTGGCTGGGTTGGTAAAGTACCATACATGCCTGAGGGGCTGAGTTAGATTCCTAGCATCCATGGAAAAAGCTCAGTGCAGTGGCTCACACTTGTGAGTACCCTAAAGCAAGCACATGCACACACACACACACACACACACACACACACACACACAAATAAATAAATAAATAAATAATAAAAAATAGAAAGAAATCCTTTGTTAAAAGCAACAGTATTCAGCTTTTTTATTAGAACACAGTTTGAGCAAAAATAACGCTACATTATTTCTGTTTTCCTTTCCAGATTTAAAAATATTTAAAATCACCTGTTCTGTACCAAGCCAAAAAACAAACATTTTGGCAACCAACTTTCCTCTGTTATATTTTCTATAATCATAAAATCTTGTAATTTTAGTAATATCTAAGCACAGAGAGTGAATCNGTGGTACAAATTGGTACCAGGTAGTGGGGCGGGAAAAAAGCATTCGACACTAATCATCCCAGCACTCTGCTTCATGCAAATTTTCACACGGCTGTTTACAGTTCGCTTGACTTTTGCAAGCACCAAGTTCATGGTTACTGCAGAGTTCCAGGGCACTTACCCTTTCACACCCTGACAGTTTTATTTTATGAAGTCTGCAGCATGGAGAGAAAACACCACATTCATGTGGAATTCTTTGACTGGATTTCAGTATCGTCAAAACATACTGCTTTTAATCTGCATTTCAAATTGCTTTGGAATTGGGCCATGTTTTCCAATTACATCGCTAAAAACTTCACAAGCTTTCTCTGCAGTTTCTAGTCTAAATATTTTCGTCACGGGATGGATCTTGCATGCAATACACTTGTTCCAGTTTTAAAATATGGTGCTTCCTAGAGCACACATGGAAAAGCAGGCAATGGCCTCTCTAGCGTAAATCTTTTGCTACATCAAAGACCAGAGACAGTCAATTGCTAACTGAAGGCCATGTGTATTAACACTGCTGGGCAGCACCTAATTTAGGCACATGGAAGTCATTAGTTTGATGGAGCTGACATTCTCTGAGTGCCCTTGGTGTAATATTTTTCCATATATTTTGTTTAATTTGGTGTTCTCCACTCCAACAAAGTAGGCATTGTTGTGTCTACTTAAAAAGCAAAGCTGCTGACCTAAANTTAAGTGGCTTGTCCAAGATCACACAGAGATGGAGTTGGGCTCAGGCCCTGGTCTGCAATATCAAACCCATTTTATCATCAATGACCACATTGAAATGACAGCCCAACAAGGAACCTTCTGGTATAGATCTTGATACTGGGATCAGGGATAAACATCAGCATGCCTTTTATCAAAGCTCTCTTGGTTCCACCTTAGCAAATGTACACTGTTCTTTGCACTCCTTTAGGATCAATGCTTCTCATGTAAGCTGCCTCTATTTTTCANTGCTCATAGTGTGTGAGGTTTATGTCATCATATATTATCAGGCCTGTATTTGCCTATCCAGCATTTATATTATTATTACTATTATTGATTCTTATGTCTTTAGTTTCTTCATTCCTATCCCACATTCTTCCACATTCTTCTGTAGACCAGTGTCTTTGCCTTTTCTTCTTTCTGTTAGTTCTTATCTTTTTCTTGAGACTTTCTCCCTTCATTCCTTNCTTCTTCCCTTCCTTTCCTTCATTCCTTCTTTCTTTCTTTTTTTTCCAATATCACATAAACCTCAATGCTCTATACTGATCCCGTTGAAGAAAGGAGAGCTTGCTTTGCTTAGTGTTAAACAATATCAAAACAGGAAATCATGATTTTTTTTCAGCGCCCCATCATTGGTCTCCTTATGGCCGATTGCTCTTCCTCATTCCTGTTACAAAAACATTTTGTTAATGAATTTTACACTTGGTTAGATGTGGAATTAGTAACAGTTTATGCTAAAATTTTAGTTCTCAGAGTGGGAAATGAGATATTGAAGAGACAAAAATCCCCTCTGGATTTGTAGAAAGCACAGACAGGTACTAGTGAATAAAACAAGAATTGAGGGCTTCTTGTTACCTGACTTACTGACCCCACTCCCACCTTTTCAAGTTNTGTGTGTATGAGTCTTTCACCTACATGATGTCTGTGNACCACGTGTGTGCCTGTTGCCCTCAGAGGCCAAAATGGGGANTTGGATCCCTTGAGATTTGAATTACAGATGGTTGTGAGCCATCAGGTAGTTGCTGGAAATTGAACCACTGGAAGAGCAACAAGTACTCTTAATTGCTGAGCCATCTCCAGCCCACACCCTTTGTGTTTTAACTCAGAATGTATAGGGATATAGAGAAGAAGAAGAAAAGGAAGAATTTTTATGCAATTCCAAGGCTTGGGCATGATGCTGGTAGGAAAAATCCTTAACNAGGAGCTGAAGGATGGTTGCCATCCTTCACATCTATCCTAACAGACTTGGGAAGTAGGACCTTCTTGGAAAGTGCCCAGAAAGAGACAGATGANAATTGTCATGCTCTAGAGATGTGGATTAAGCTTCATGGCGTTGTTAGTTAGATATGTCCCCAGGGCTAAAGATCTCTGGTTCAGGTTGCATCATGAAGCTCAATTCTTTATATGCTCATGCACATTCAAGTCTAAAACCCAAGCAAAACATGATGCTCATAACACTTTTGAAAATCTACTAAGATGCCCATTACCACCTAATGCATTTTAAAAACTTTACATGGTGGACATGGTTCAAAGCATAAACTAAATTCTTCAGAATACCCTAGCCAGATCCTTGTTCATTAGCTGCTGACTTCTGCATGTTTCTTATTTCCCAGTCTTTCCTTGACTGTGCAAGGAAATGGGTATGGAAATGGTTTCTCTAGGCANAGCTGTCCCGGTTATTAAATGTNAAACTATACAGAGAGTAGCAGAGGCACACACTAAACCATACGGAATGCTCACTCCTGTTAGCAAGGAATCATGCTAACAGTTTTAATGCCCTGATCAATAAGTATTTGCTTCTCTGCCTCTTGCTTTTAGTCATTTGCCTTTTGCCCAGTGTAATCTATCACTAGTGCCCAAGAGGGAAGCAGCTTGGCTGATTAAGCATCTCTCTGGATAAAACGTAGGGAGTGCAGATCAATAAAGAACAATTTTCAGATGGCAGTACATTTACTTCTAGTCTTGTGCTACTTCGTTCTGTAGTGGAACTCATCTTGGAATAAGATGCTGTGGACTTCCAACTTCTGTAAGATGTTTTGAAAGGAATGTAGGCACCAGGATAAAAGTTTGAAGGGAAGAATAAATCAGTGTTTCTTCAGGATCAAATCTGTGTCTCTACCCATTTCTTACTTCTGTATTCTTTATTGCTCTCTTCCTTAAGAGAGATTAGAAGTGGCAGCAGGGCTGATGAGACCCTGCCNTTCCCTAAAGAGCTGTAGGCAGTTGTTGGTTGTTGAGGGAGGGGGAACTATATTCTTCACTGGTGTAGCCACTGTTAATTTGCCCCTACTAAAGTAAATGACCCAATACCCATGTTCTTGTAGGCAGCCCTAATTAAATGTGTGCACACAAACACACATACACACACACAAACACACACAGACATACACAGACACAGATACACACACACACACACACACACAGAGAGAGAGAGAGAGAGAGAGAGAGAGAGAGAGAGAGAGAGAGAATAGTAGGAGGGGACTTCTTATTGGAAAGAAGAAGAAGTTTGGTGGGAGGGAGAGGATAATGGAGGGTGAAATATATACACACAGTGTGTTAGTAACTTNTTCATTGCTGTGACAAAATATCATGACCCAAAGCAACTTACAGAAGAAAGAGTTTATTTTGGCTTATGGTTGCAGAAGGAGGATCCATAATGGCTGTGAAGGCAGCAGGCAGTGGAAGTCAGAAGCTGAGAGATCACATCTCCATTTGTATGCATGAAGCAAAGAGAGGGGACTTCTGTTCCCTTCTTTCTTTTCTTTTATCTTTTTATTATGGTAAAATACACACTGATTTTAACCATCTTGAACCCTGCATTTNGGTGTCATTAAGAACATCCATATTGCTGTGTGCCCATCACCATCATCAACTTCCATTACTCTTGCATCCTCTCAAACAGAAATTCTGAATATACCAAACAGAAATTTCAAATATACCAAACAGTAACTCCTCATTCCTCTTCTCCCAATTCCTGACAACTAGTATTTTACTTAGGGTTTCTATGACCCTAAGCAAAAACAAATATACAACTTAAAGACAGAAAAAGGAAGACAACCTTATACTTCATATAAGAGGAACCATGTTGTATCTGCCCTTTGGTGATTTGCTTATTTCTTATAGNCTAACATCCTAAAGTTGCATGGATGTTGCAGTGAGTGCTGGGGTTTCCTTATTTTTAAAGATTGGATAATGTGGTAGTTTGAAAGAAAATGGCCAATAAAGGGATGGCACTATTAGGAGGTGTGGCTTTGTTGGAGTGGGTGTGGCCTTGTTAGAGGAAGTGTGTCACTGTGGAGGTGGGCTTTGAGGTCTCATATAAAATCAAGCCAGTGTCTCAGACCACTTCCTGCTGCCTGTGAGTCAAGAAGAATTCTCAGCTATCTCTCCAGCATCATGTCTGCCTGCATGCTGCCTTAATTCCCACCATGATGAAAATTGACTAAACCTCTGAACTGTAAGCAAGCCACCACAATGAAATATTTTCCTTTATAAGTGTTGCCATGATCATGGTGTCCCTTCACAGTAATAGAAACCGTAAGACAGATAGTATTCCAATGGTTCCTACATCTTCCTCTTCTAGCTCCTCACTCCAGCTCTGGACTCATACTCACAATAGCCTATGCAGATCCTTCTTGTCCATTGGGATGAAGCTTCATCACTTCACTGACATAGACCAGATTGAACTTGCTCTCCTTACCTGGGATCTGGTCCATTTTCCCCCATCAGTGGCTCCCTACCCTTCCAGACACTCATCTGTGAGCACTACTCCTCTATGCTCAGTGTTAGGCAGTAAGGTAATAAAAGACAAACTCGTTGCTTCAAGGCACAGTCCAGAGCGAGAGGTAGAAACAAACAGCAGAGCTATGGGAAAGTGGTATAGACTTGGGTGTGCTCCTTCTGATTGCAAAAACAAATACAACTTAAAGACAGAAAAAGGAAGAAAACCTGAACAGATTGCCTGGCTCATCAGTAAGAACACATCTTGTTGGACCAGAAATGGCACAAAAACAGAATGAGCAAGGCTGAAAGGTTCTGGCTGGGCTCTGGGCAGGAAGCAGGCACTAGAGGAGGAGTCTGCTTCTGTGAATTAATGGGAATAACATGAGCTCTGGATTAGAGCTAAGCCCCCTGCTTGCAGTAAGTGTACCCACAGCACTCCCTCAACCTTTAACACCTGCTTAGTGAGTGCAAAGGGTGCATTAGTGAGGCACACAGCAGTCACGGCAGTGTGAGCCACCAGCCCCCTGCCTGGCTGCTTGTTTGGGGGAATGAAAGGATGGAGTGTAAGAATCATAGGCATCTCTCTCTAGCTGGGAAACTAGGCAGGAGCCTCAGTGGAATCTTCATTTCTATTAGAGAAATGTAGGATGAAGTTTCCATCAAACATCTGAACTCAAACATGTCCAGGTGNTGGAGTGTCTGGGGCAGTGTTGGCTCTTCACNCACACTGAAACTATTCTTGGTATGTGACTTCNCCCTATACCCCAACAATCACTTTATAGTTTGTCTGCCTTAAAGAAAAAGCCAATCAATGTTCAATAAAGAAACACAGAAAGAAAAGTTCCAGGCAAGAATTTCTCTACAAAGTTAAACTTAAACCCTTGGTGAAAGGTATCCTTAAGTAAGTGTGGAGAAACCTGCGGAAAGCAGGTGAAATATAAAAGTCCCTGGATGTCACTGAGAGAACCTCCTGTGTTTGCTTGTTTTCCATCCACAGGGAAGCCATTTTTCATCTTGCACCTTCGTAGTCTCAAACTCTCTGTCTCTGTCTCTGTCTCTGTCTCTGTCTCTGTCTCTCTCTCTCTGTCTCTCTCTGTCTCTCTCTCTCTCTCTCTGTGTGTGTGTGTGTAGGGGGAAGTAGGTTGAATGTGTATTGTGTCTGGTTAGTGGAATTGTCTCTGCCAATTTAAGGAAATAGTCACTGAGAATCAATAATCAAAGATCAAGACAATAAGACAAAGGGTTAATAGCAATGTCTACATTCAAGACCATTTCACTAATTGGCACCCTCTGCCTCAACTCTGTGTTGTCTTCCCGGCCCNGCTCTCAGTAGGAGGGCAGAATATCATCATCCCTTTACCAGCAAAACTCTTCATGAAAGCCCAATAAAAGAGCAGTAGGAAGGAAAGGCAGTTATTAAATTTTCTTGACAGTCACAAACTCATTTCTTGTAAGCTGGTTTCATATATTGGAAACCTTGCAGTGAGCTGAATGCAGGAGTCCAAGGGTCATTTGACCTGGTGCCTAGGGATATATTGTTTCCTGAGGCTAGACCTTGCCTTCCCAAAGCTCTTTGCAAAGAGACATACTTGAGTCCTTCCTAATATTTCAGTCCTCCATTTTCAGAACTTCACTCTCATCTTGAAAATTAAATCTCTTTCTCAAGTTTTAAAAGCACCAGCCTCAGCAAGAATACCCTATGCATTTGACCCCTAGCCACAGCCTACTTCCTTGGGAGAATCTTGGCTATAGACAGACAGACAGACAGACAGACAGACACACACACACACACACACACACACACACACAC
>LZPO01055377.1:0-13265 GCA_001675575.1 Neotoma lepida
GAGATCAGTTGCAAAGGTACTGGTGTCATTTATGTTCATCATGACAGGGTGATGCCCATCCACACAGAGCTGCAAAAGGACAAAAGGACAATGCCTGGCCAGGCCAAGGCAATCTCCATGGCATGGATACGATGACTTGTCTATGTGATACCACATCTAAGGTCTGGAACAATGTTGCCAAATGCTAAATGTTGTCTTGGGGCAGGGAAGTATTTCCATGTACCTGAATTTCTTTACACAAATATGTCACAAACAGTAAAGTCTTAGAAAACATTTTATAAAGCATTCCACAGTCAGGTCTATTTATGACATATGNCACTTAGAAAGCAAGAAACCAAATTATAAACACGCCAGGCTGACTGTGTAAAAGCAGCTATGACTGGAAAGGAAAAAANAGCATCAGCTCATCGAGTGTGAGATCTCACCATTTGCACATCAGGTCCCNGCTGTGGTCTGCTAGAGAATATGCTAATCATAGACAAGCTGGGTAAGAAGGACACAAGGACACTAGGCAGACAACAAGCTGAGGCTTAAGGGGTGGCAGTGCGTGGGTTTCCAGGCAGCCACGTTCCTCTGGGTGGTGGGTACCTCTGGTGTGTGGCTTTTCACCAGCTGCCTCAGCACATTCTCCCCACGCCTACTCTAAGACAGGGCAGCGGGCCTGTTGTTTTCCTCCACGTTCCCACGCTGCTGTAGTCAGAGGCCCTCTTGGCCTTTTTAAAAAGCAAAGAAAACAAAACAAAAACATAGAAAATGATAGAGAAAGGAAATTTCCCAAACACGAGAGCTTCTGGGCATCCATGGCAGTACCGAAGCTCACATGCTGTATGGCGGGGCCCCTCCACCAGAGAGGTGCGAGTCGGCTCCATGCCTGTCCCTGCAAGCACAGGAGCATAATGATATAATGAGGCCAATGCAGCAAAATGTACTACCTTAGAGCAGTACTAGTCAGCCTCAGAGGAAAGAGTAACTTGGGAAGTTCCAACCACTCACTGATGTTTCCTGCTAANTAACNCTCCTACCAAGAGCCAACATGTAAGAATCCAAGAAAAACAGTGAGCAGAGTTCTTGTGCCTGATACTTTAAAAGTCTGTGAGGGTCTGTAACCAAAGTCACAACTGTTCGACTTACTTTGAAGAACATTCCTTCTCATTTTTCACAGCAACTCAATTAAATGAAATACAAGCAAATGTAACCTCACACAATTTCTGATAAGTCTAAGCATTTGCAAATGAGTTTTGCTCACTCTAAGAACCCCAAATGCCCAGAACAGCTAAGAGCCACATGCGAAGGTGCAACATGTATGTTTATTTTAGGAACCCTCACCCACCACTGCCCTGGGTAGGACCTGGAGGTAGACAAGATCATGGGCACCGCTGGTGTTTAAAGGACTTACTTCATGAATTAGTGGTAACAATGTTAGTGTCTATACTTCCTGCTTATTGTGCTAAACATAGGAGACCCTATGAGGGTCTTTACTGGCCTCAGTCTTCTGTTTTCTCAATACCAGCAGCTTCCCAACTGTTCTTGCACTCACTAGGGAGGGTGAGAGGGAAAGGCAGGCAAGTAGAAAAATTATGAGTCACTGAAACTCACCAGGACTGCAATCTAGGCATGCAAACCCATGCATCCTGAGCCCTTTGTTCTGGGCCTGCTGCAGTCCTTACTCACATGGACAGAGCATTAATGTGAAGAGCAGAATGGAAGCTGTTATTTACCAAAGAGAAAGGCCCAGGATTTTTAAGAGTTGCCCTGGGAAGATGATGGCAGAAGCCAGTAGAAGAAAGAAGTCTGAAAGAAGTTGGTGGGACTGAAGCCAAGGGCCTGCCATACACCCTCCCAAGCCTCCGCAGTCAGAAAGGCTATGTAGTTGTCTTCAAGAAAACATGCCCTGACCAGGACCCAGCAGGACAAAATGCAGGTGGTTCCTGGCTGATTGTCTGGCCCCCAAGTGCAGCCTTTTCTATAAGTAAGGACCTTGGACCTGTATGTACCATAAGTCCTGCCATAAGAGTGCTTGAGAACACTTTATCAGAAGAATGTCAAATATTCTCTACTTGGACAAGGCTCACACTTGGGACCCATTCCTATCTGGGCCTAGATCACATCACAGTACTGCTGACACTGGGGCATGGCATATACCTGAAGCGTGGCTCATACCCAGGCACAGCTCGTATCTGGAGCATGGGTCACAGCTGGGCTTAGCACACATTTGGGGTATGGCTCACATCTGGGCATGGCTCACACCCGAGGGTTAGAAGAAACACCAAGAAGTTTCTGACTATCAGGGAAAGAAATGATTTTTAAAAACTTTCAAACCAATGTTAATTAAAAAGTCAAAATATTCTGGACAGGATGAGATACATTTACAGACTAGAGTTTCTGATGTCTCCATCATGCCATCCCTTGATCAAAGTAGCCTGAATCAATGGTTTGTCTCCATAAATTTGCTCATCCTGGACTTTTCACATACAGCAAACTCATTATTAAGGGTTCTTTCTTTCTGTAAAGGCACCAAGAACAATGAGTTAGTAAATCCAGAGCCATGATCCCTGGAGAGAGATATGCTCAGGCTATCACAAGACTCTAATCATAACCCTGTCAACAACCAGTCACTGTATCACCTGACTTCTGTCTAAAGACACTGTGTTTAGTATTTACTGAGCTCGTGGCCAGAGGGCCTGAATGAAGCTTCTCTAACATGACATCTCCATGAGGCACACTACAACCTTCTGAGCTGAGAATGTTAGATGCCACTTCAGTCCTCGGCCATTTGGCCATTTTAAAGAGTGAAATCACCAACAAAAGGCAAAACAAAACAAAAGCGACAATGCTGGCGGTGGATAGAGTGTGTGAGCAATGGATGCTGGTGGGAGCTAAGACAGCATGAAGTGCTTTGCCGTGTTGCCTTCTCAGCCAGGAATGTACACACCGAGTGGCTCAGTATTTCTCCTCTCCGTGTGACCAGAGAACCACTGTTAGTGTTGACTTAGGGTTACAAGTAAATATTAGAAGCAGGTAAGTTTTTAACTACAGATCATTTGAATAATGGGATCACACTAAGTGGCCCTGGGTCCTGGCTTAGTTCCCTCAGCATACTGTTTGTGATTGTCACTGCTATGAAATAGTACTTAGCTCTCTCTTATGGCAGGATAACATTCGCTTGCACGGATATGTACACTTAGTTATGTGCTCACTGGCAGGTAGATTTTTGGGTTTGATTAGCTCTTAGGCTGTTGTGAATGGTACTGTGTGCAAGTCTTTATGTGGATATGTACCCCCACACTTGGTTCTGCTGGGAGTTTTAGTTGAAAGGGACACTGGTCTGTNATTTTATTGTTATGTCCTTGTGTGGCTTGAGGGAAGAAATTATTGTAAGAGGCAGATTAAATGTTTTAAGCATAGTTGAAGGTTTATTTCAATATTTATGAAGAATGCTTACTTTTCCTTGGTGATGGTAATAGAGTTTCTTTTTAAAACATCTGTGTCAGTCAGGGCTGGGAAGTTGGTTCCCACTTAGGAGCATGTACTGCCCTTGTAGAGGATCTGAGTTTGATTCCCAGCACCCATCAGGCTGCTCACAACCACCTGTAGCTCCAACTCCAGGGGACCTGACACCTTCTTCTGGCCTCCATGGGCACTGCACTCACATGAACCAACCACAAGTGTACACACACACACACACACACACACACACACTTAAAAAAAGTCTTTGTCAAATGGGAAGCTATCTGAGACTCACTGGCCTCTCCAGACCAATGCCATGGAAAGACAATGGACTATGATTGTTGACCCCTGGACTTCAACCACATGGACATTTGATCTTCATGGCTATGGACCAGCAAGTCTATCCTGCAGACAAACATGTCCAGCTGTCTACAGATGTACAGATGCATAGATTCTTCCCCCATGCACAGTTACTCTAGTTAGAACCCCATGAGGAGGGTGAAGAGAAGGTTCTGAGCTATCCAGAGGTATGAAGGAGAGACCAGGATGGTGCACATGGGCCCAGTCAAGAGTTCATAGATATGGGAATCCAACAAAAATCCAGAAACTTTCCCGCCTCAGAAAGGATGGTGGAGCCTACAGGAAGGATTTGAACTCCTATGACAGATGTGCTCACACTGAGAAAGCCAGTTTTGTAAATGCCGTGCTGCTCTTAGGGAAGAGGAAGAAGGAAGCATTAATAACACTGAAAGGATGCTGGGAAAAGATACCTAAGGTGCGGCCCTTAACAGCAGGCATGGTTTGCTGCTGCACGGCTTTACAGGGGTCTCCCCTGGCTCCTCAGTCTGAGGCACACTGTACACAGTGGTCCACTCCAGGCCAGTGCTCACAATGTTCAAAGCAGGTCTGCCCCAGTCAGAAGGATGTACACAGTGGTCCACTCCAGGCCAGTGCTCACAATGTTCAAAGCAGGTCTGCCCCAGTCAGAAGGATAATAATTAATAAATTGATTACAAAAATGTCCTTTTTTTACTTCTAAGCTTTCCTTTAACATAGTATTTTTCAGTGACAAGCCTCTGCCAAGCTTAGATGTGAGAAAACAAAACCTGAAACACACTTCTGAGAGACAAGCATGANGGGTTCACACTGCCCCACCCCCACCCCAATCACCAACCTGCCTATGTCAGTAATTATTTCAATACAAAATAGTGTTTACTTGTGACAATGCCAGGACTTTAGAGGTTAGAGTTAACCAAAGTTACAATTTCAAGCTAATATTTTCCCTAGTCTTCCAGAGATGTGAAAAAGACATACTAAGTATGGTCCTCAAGTTTAACTCTTAACTTAAGATACTGACAAACGCCTCTCTGTTACTGAATTCACTCACTTCTAGTTAAAATGCTAAAAATGCCAGCATTATTTATTCTTCATAAAAGTCTGAAAGTATTTGTATTATTTTTCTTNTACCTTTAAAAGGCAGAGGCCAATGCTATTTAAGTTGGAAAAGGCAATTTAGCTACTTTTAAGCCCTTTAAACAAATTAGTATTGATCTGAAAATTAATTTTAAAGTCCACTACTACAGGCCAGAAACTGGATCTTAGAGTCCTAGACCAACAGANAGAGTTAAAAGCTAAGTGACTGTTGAGTAAACAGCGCAGTGCCGCCTACTCGTACCTCGCTTCTGGATGAAGACCCTGAGCAAGGGGTTTGCACTTGAGACNGCCTTGCAGAAGTTGTCGTCATTGTTGATGGGCAGCAGGTCGCCGTGCACATCAGCATAGCCGATGGTCACTTCGGTGTTGGAGATGTGGTGGGTGTGCATGACAGCTGGTAGAAATCTTCAAACTTCCCAGGCTTATGACGGTCCAANGAGAACCTTCGGAATTCGGCCCCAAACTACAAGGCAAGAGATGAGGTAAGTGAATACTGGGAAGCGTCAGTGAGAAGAAGGTGCTTGGGACAATGTGGTAACTAAGTCCCCTTGAGGCCACAAGCAGCCCCGTGCCATGGTCTTGTGACTGAGCAAGTCAAATTCTATTTAAAATATATAAAGCATATTTTAATTTTGGTTTTAAAGTAGTAGGTTTTCAGATAGTTTTTTTTAATATCTCCTTTGTTTTGATTAGTCCTCCCCATGTTTCCTACTCCTCCCTGCTGAAACCTTTCCACTCACAGAATCTACTTTCAGACTACCTATGCTCTACTATCTTCCTTCCTTTAAGTCTTCCCACCCCCAGTGGCCTCTTTCTGGTTTCCTGGCTTCTACAGGAACTCCAAGTAAACACAACAAATTAGGGTTCTGAAGTTAGGATCCACACACAAGGGACAAAATGAGGATGCTTTGCAAGCTGCTGGGGGGAAAGGGCATCAACTGTGAATCTTACGAGCTATGACATCAACCTGCCAGGTAAAATGTGACTACCTGTGCAATAGCGGCATTACCGTTAGNGGTAACCAACTGCTTTCTGAGTAGATTTAATGCCCACACCATGGGAGGGAATCCATGCTGGGTACTGAAACCTGGTTAAAACCTATGACAGGGGAAACAAAAGGCCATAGGGGGAATTGAACACTGCTATTTAGCTAAAGTGACGACGCGCTGAACTGTCTACTAAATATTTATGTTTATACCCACGAACACTACTGTAAGTCATAATCAGAGAAGGTTCTCTTTCTAGTGAGTGGTGGAGAATGAAGAGGCTCATAAGTGATCCATGAGTGCTTAGCTCTAAACAAGATGTTTAGACTATCCTCCTAAAGCTTGGAGAACACTGTGGAAGAGGGGACAGAAGGAATGTAGGAGCTGGAAGACAGGGAGAAGGGCTGTGAAACACTATCTCCAGGCGAGACACAGCCATTGCAGTCATGAACTCATAGTGGTTGCAGATGTCCTGGGTCTGCACAGGAATGGGCCTTCAACANTCATAGATGAAGGAGGAGCTCAGGGGGGCCTTACCTCTCACTGTTTAACTATTTGCTACTGATAGATATAGGGAGAGGCGGTGGCGGGGGTGGGGGGGTCATTGCCTTCAGTTGTATACCCAATGGTGCCACCACTAGGCTTCAATGGACAGTTATAATCTAATGGTCACATAGATGGCCCTGGTTTAAACCAAATGGGTTACAAAACAAACCCAAAAGTCATCAGTCTTGGAAGAGGACTGTCAGGGAGGAGGGAAGAAGCATGAAAGGGACGAGGCAGATAAGAGAGGCGTGGGTGAGGGAGGAATCAGAATGCATTAGATACATGTATGAAATCGTAAAAACAACAAAAACTATTTTTTTAAAAGTTAAAAAGAAAGAAAGGAATAATGGGGAGAAAAAGGAACCAGCTTCCTTTCAAAAGAGCATTAACCCTCCACCTGTGGACAGTTACTGGCGGTGCCACAAACACAAAGGCCTGGGGCCAACTTCTTTTCTGCCAACCCTGGCCCTGACCTAGTTGCCCATGGAGCTGCGCACAGAGCTTATGCTCACAGCAGAGAACCCCCGCTCACAATATATGGGTCACCTCTTAAGAGCTGCAAGGAAATGGCCATGGTCAGTCTGGCCTGAGGGTCTTGGCTCAGAATAGTCTTCAGTATAATTAAGAGGTAAATAAATGGGCTCTAATGGACACAACGATTAATGTTTAATGTTACACATGAATAACCATTATATCATCTGGGCATTATATTGGACAAACCATCTCAAATCATTGAGGTTTGTGTCAAAAATCATCTACAAAGCTCTCGGATTTGGGGATGNACCCCAGGAATTTGTGGTTTTAATAACTTCTCAGAAGTAACTAATGCTGGTGTCTGNGGCTCACATACAGAGGACCAGTGACTTAAGGGAATCAGCATCCAGAGATCCGTGTGAAGTCCNACTTGCCTGGGAAGCAATTGCTGGTCCCACTTCTTACAGGTCACTCAAAGCAAAGCCAACCTCTGACCTACCTGCCCAGGATACCCAACAAAGGAACAATTCAAAATGCTGGCTTGGGAAAAGCTACATTCAGTGACTAGTCAGACGTCTACTGTCTCCTCCCACACACACAGTAAGGGGAGAAGAATGGCCTTCCCACACACTCAGTATGAGGAGTATGGCCCCAGAATTAGTGCTGCTAGTCACATTTACGAACGGCTGATGCCCTGGAAAGAGCAGAGGAAAGGGGTCTGTTCTGTCCCCACTGGTGGCAGAGGTGCAGATTAAACTTTTTCACCCTGGCTCCCACGACTCAGACAAACATGCCATTTCTTCTCAGCACTTTACAAAGGATGCCCCAGCAACAGGTGGCCTGGGAAGAGCACGCTGGTCTTCACCCACAGGGGTTGAAAAAACTATAAGATACAGTTTGAAAAAGATAAAGCCTACAACCTATGTTCTATATGGCTTCTTCCTGATTTAGTTATCCAGTCAAATCATAACATATTTATTTGGGCAGTCTTCATGCTTCCCATCTGTGTAGCTAGCTGACTTCTGCTGAGTCTGTGAGCACACCCCTTTCTTCCCAATGAAGACATAGAAGACTGTAAAGATGAGTAATGTAACCTCAGGAACATTTCTCCCTCATGGCCAGTCCTTGTTTGGGGATCCTCAGCAGGATGCATGACTGTACCCTCACCTGAGGAACACCCTTCTCTGAAGCTCCCAGCAGTCCTCACTGCAGAGTCAGCACCCACATTATGTGTGAGATAAAAGCTCACACATTAAATACCCAAGTTCTCCAATGTTTCCATCTCAGTTTCATTTGGCAACTAATCTACAGGCAGCTCCAAGTATTTTTCACTATTTAAACAATTTTCCTAAAATGTGTACCTCCCTAGAGTAATTTAGAAAGGCACAAGAATTCAGACTTTTCTTGAGGTGAAAAAGTCTGGTTTGTGTCTGACCATGTGACTGGTTTGCTACTCAATCTGAAAGCCCGTTATGTATGTTTAATGAGGTCCAGAGTTCGGGCAGAGGTGGGAAAGGTGATGTAACAAATCCATTTTATCTAAAAATTAAAAATTTTTATTTTCCAGTTAACATCAGATTGAACAAGGGGCCTCCAAATGAAGGAATTAGTAGGTGCCCCTCAATGCCAAAGAAGTCTTGATAAAGCCAAGAATTTTTCTACCTTCCAGAAACTGAGAAGATGCATAGCTCTGTTGACCAGGTGGAAAGTATTGCTTCCCTACTGTCTACTTCCATCAAACTCAGAAACTGTTCATATTGAACTCCCAGCAAACAGGCTATCTGAATGATGCTGATTGTTGACTTACTCTTGGCATGTGACCCAGGGAGGGGTCCATGAGCCCTTTTCTCACCTGCTCACCCAGGAGCCTTCACTCTCCCTGGCTTTACTTTCACTTACACAGCATTTGATTTGTTTATGTAACAAAGCTCATGCTGGCACTGACATCTATAGCAGTAAAAAAACAGACAAGAAGACACTTCTGNTCAGTGAGCAATAATACCTTTCATCAAATGCAGGATTTGATAAACATTGTAATAACTCAATCTAGAACTTTTAAGAGGTAAGTTCTCTAATTTACACTAGCCATTTTGGTTTTTATTTAAAATTTTAATTNTTTTGTAATATCATGCTTATATATAATTTTTATTTGTATAAGTATATAATATATCTTGATCACATCCAGCCTAAATCTTCACCCCCAATCCTCCAGCTGCACTCCCAACACCCCCTCTTTCTGAAACAGTTGCTGCANACACATGAGTGTGATTAGATACATGAGCACAGACAGCTTGTCAGCAGCCACCCTCTTGATATTTGCCACACTGTTTCATTGTTTTCCAGACAGGGTCTTGCTGTGTAGATGGTTTAGACTCAATTCTTGATTTTCCTGTNTCAGCGTGGTCAGAGGTAATTACAGAAGTAAGACACCACAGCTGCCTCATTTTAGTCATTTATACAATTCAGGGGTGATAATTATAGTGCATCTAAAATATGCCTATATCGCCGGACGGTGGTGGTGCACGCCTTTAATCCCAGCACTTGGGAGGCAGAGGCAGGCGGATCTCTGTGAGTTTGACGCCAGCCTGGACTACAGAGTGAGTTCCAGGAAAGGCACAAAGCTACACAGAGAAACCCTGTCTCGAAAAACCAAAAAAAAAAAAAAAAAAAAAAAATATAAGCCTATATCCCCTCTCTCACAAGTGTGTGTGTGTGTGTGTGTGTGTCTATGTTGCCTAAGCTGGTCTTGAACTCATGGACGTAGTTTTCCTACCTCAGCCTCCTGAGTGATGGGATTACAAGTGCATCCCAGTGTTCCTATCTCTGGAGCTCTTGCCACTTTGCAAACTGAAAATACCACTGAACAACAATTTAGGAGCAATTTTAATGGAGATTTATAGCCATATGGAAACTGCTTGAACTTTAACTTATCTAAACTTTTTATTACATAGAATGACAGATAATCAAGCATAAATTAGTAGGATAGAAGAAAAATCTCTGGATAGTAACAGATAAAAGAAATTAAAGAGAAAAGGAATTATGTAAATTTTCTGATCATTAAAAAAGATTGTGTTTATTCTATTTTAAAATGGCTAATGGAAATACCAAACCACTCCATTCAGATTTCACTGGCTAGATTCAGCTGGGTGTGGTGATATGCACACAGGCAGGCACGCACATGTACACACATACACACACACACACCCAGCAGCCTTGCTGGGCCTAGCTTGGCCAGCAGGCAAGTTAGTATACAACATATCAAAGCTCTCCTTTCGAACCAGCACTCAACTCAGGCAGCATGCTTTTCCCTGGAGGAATTAATTCTAGACTCATGGGAAGACATATACAAGAGCTAGTGAAGGTTCCTTTCCAGAAGCATACTTACCAAAGAAAGGAGCACCTAGCCAGAGTAATCTCCCAGCAGCCACAGGTCCTTCGTGATGGATGGGACCTCTTCTAACATGTGCAAACCCAAGTGCTTATAATAACACAAACTGCTACCTTTTGGATAGTGCTAGGGAATCTATTTATTACTATGAGAACTGGCAAATAAAGAGCAAGAATCAAGTACTTTTTAAAGAAGAATACTTGTCACTGGGAAATTCACAGGTGTGTAATTCCTTAGTTTCCAGAACTTTCGGCAAAATAAACTGTCATTCCATTATTTTGACAATACTAACACACTTTATAGGTGATCTCAGTCTTTATTTCTGCATCAGGATAGTAAACACCGAGGGAAGGGGATAGCTTTGCCTTTTAAAGCTCAAAAGGAAATTAATCTCAATACGAAATTCTTAGACCANTAAGCAAAAGTACATTATCCTCAGCTGGGCATAGTAGCTCATGNCTGTGATCCTAGTACACAGGAGACTGAGGCAGGAGGATCACTACAAGTTCCAGGACACCCTGGGCTACATAACAAGACTCTGTCTCAAAAAAAGTATAGTTACCTAAAAGTGAAATTTATTTTGATTCCCTTTAGCATATATTCAACAATAACAACAACAGCTTTATGATTATGTAGTTAGAAAAGAGATGTTATTAGTTGAGATGATATATGTGTTATACATACATATATGCACATGCATAACATATATATACATATACATAACATATATATCATCTCAACTAATAACATATATATCGTCTCAACTAATACATCATCTGTCTTTTATCTCTCCTATCTCATCTCTCCTCCCTTCCCCCACCTCTTGAAATGGAGAGCTTCCAGTTCAGTGAGAGGTCCTGCCTCAAGGCAATAAGCCAGAGAGTGATAAAGGAAGACATCCCCCTGCCTCAGCCTCCAGATGCATGCTCCCCCTCAACCATGCATTCATACTAATATACCACACATATACAAAAAGAAAGAATTACAAGAGAAAGTCAAACACACATAGACATTAACAAAAATATATCATACCAAAATGTACAGGCTGTAGCTAAAGCAGCACACACAGGGAAATTTATGGGTATAAAAACCTAAAAGGAAACCCATTAACTAGAAACTTTAAAAAGTACAAACCTAATCTAAACAAGCAGAAACAAATGAACCGGAAAAAAATAGGGAAAGAAACAAAACAAAAAGTTGAGTCTNTGAAAAGACCAACAAAATCAGCACATCTTTAGGTAGGGGAGAAAAAGAAACAAATTCAAATCATTGGAATCAGGAACGCAAGCGAGGACTTTCGGAATGAGGACTGTGAGTATCCCAATAGCAATGGCCACTGTGATAAGGAGCCTGGGTCCCTGCAAGAGATTCTGATTCTAGGACATGGCTCAGGAAAATGTGGGATGAGCCTGGCCATTTCATAATAGCAGAAAGCCAGGAAGCAAAACAAACCCCACAAACATGGAACATGTTGAAGGAGACAGGAACCAACTGGGAAATGTGCCAGTGGCCAAAGCTGGAACAATTTGAGCAACAAAATAAAACAGCACAAAATAAACATCCACGAGTCCACACAGATACAAACAAAAGCCAGAATAAATAATTGGGTAGACATAGCTTCCATGCAGAAGAATACTAAATAATTTATCCTGATACATCACCCTCAAGGAAGGGCAGCACAAGTCTCCACCTTTTNGATAGGCTNTGCATAAGAAATTTGCTCCCACGAGTACAGCGTGGAAAGGGAGAAGAGTGACTTCACAGTGGGGTATCTTCTCTGCCTGGGGATCAAGATTGTCAACACTGGCAAGTCGTGGTGGCCAGCATGGATGCTTGGTATGAGGGATAGAAATGGTACATTGCCATTGTGGTTTTCTCTTTCAGCGTCATAACCCTAGTCTAATGATGAAAGGCACAACAAACAACGAATCCCCATCAGGGGACAGTCTGCAAAACATTGACCAGTAGTCCTCAAAAGCAAAATGATCATAAATATCGAGGACAGTTTGAGGAATAATCACAATCAAAAGAATGCAGAGACATCACAACTAAGTGGAATGGGCTTTCCTGGATGAGGCCTTGGAGCATTAGGTTAGAAAGAACATCAGGGAAAAACTAAATCTGAGTAAAGTATAGGGCTCAGTTAATTATGATGTATCAGCATTGGCTCAATCATTACAAAAATGTGCCATGGTAACATTAGATGTCCCAAACCGAGAAAACAAGTGTGGTATGTATGGGAATCCTCTGTATCCTCACTGCAATCTTTCTGTAAATTGAAAACTGTCCTAAAATGATTTTAATTTTATATTAGTCTACAAAGTAACAGGTCTCCTTGTGGCATTTTCATNTCTCCTTCGTTTTGGTTAATCCTCTCTTCTTCTTCACACCCATGCCCCCTCCCCCTTGCTTGTACCCTTCTGTTCTCAGTGCTCACCTTTTCATCTTCATGCATATGTGTTCTATTATCTTCCCCACACCCCTGCTTACACCTCACCCCCACCCTGTTTCACAGTTCCTTTCCTAAGGTCTTATGGACGGAACTGAAAATATTATATTAAGCAACCCTGGCTCAGAAGGAAAGGTCCCACATGTCNNCTCTCATCTTAGCTGCTAATTTTTATATGTGTGTAATTATGTGGGTGTGAATGTGGGTATAGTTCATCAATCTAAAATAAATTTTAAAGGAAAGATTACACATGAATCCTATGAGTGACCATATGCTGAATACTGGATCCCTAGATGGTACAGATAGATCCCAAGGAAGATACAAACTATGAGGACTTATTAAAAAATAAAGTGAAACTCCAAGTAACTTATAACCAGGGTATTGAATTAATTTTTAAAATGCCCACCGAGATGATTCCAGGTCTAGATGCCTTCACTCATGAATTCTACTAAATGTTCACAAAATTTATAGCAATCTTTCACAAACTCTTCAAAAACGTATGAGGGAATACATCTCACCCTTTCCTATCAGGCCAGTTTTG